>JARHVA010000944.1:3647500-3820000 GCA_037957365.1 Torreya grandis
CATTTCCCAATCCCTTCATGGATAACATTTTAGATTCTATCAAGGGAATGAAGTGTTCTCATTCATAGATAGATCAATAATTACCATCAGATACACATTGTAGAAGAGGACAAAACCAAAACCACATTTGAAACATAATGGGGTTTTTTTATTTACAAGGTCATGCTATTTAGACTAAAAAATTCACCTGCAGTGTTCTTTAGAGTTGTGTTGATTGCATTCAAGAATTTCATCCATGACTTCTTGGAAGTATACTTGGACAACTTAGAAGTGTTCTCTTTGTTCAGAGAATATTTATCAAAACTTAGGTTAATGTTAGATATATGTAGAGTGTTTTGAATAGTGATAAATTTAAATAGATGTCTATTTTTCACACCTTTTAGTGTTTTATTAGGTCATGTAGTGTGTAGTAAAGGAATCCTTATAGACCAGGACAAGATCATAGTCATTGCAAGTATGCCACCGCCCAATAATTCAATATAAGTATGATATTTTATTTGAAATAATGGCTAGTAAAAAAAATTCATCAAGGGATATGATGTTATATCATGCCCTTTAGAGAAGATTCTATGAAAAGGAGTCTAGTTTGTATGGATACAGGATTGTTAGGCCACATTTATTGATTTGACGTAGTGAATAGTGACTACTCTAATCCTTATTTTATCAAATTGGAGTATATTAATGTGCATGTGGATGATTTAGGGCTTGAAATTGGAGAAGTGCTCTCACATAAAAAGTAAGGAGGATTGGATTATCCAATCCACTTTTCAATCAAAAAGTTATCAGTCATAGAGAAAAATTATATGACAACTAAGTGGGAAGCCTTGGCCATAGTGTTCACACTACAAAAGTTTAGGCACTAATCTTTTTTCAAACTATTTGAATTATTCACTAATCATCAAGCTTTATGATACCTTGTGAACAAGCCATTATTGGGTTAATGAATATCTCGCTAGTTGATGCTTTTCCAAGAATTTAAATTCTAGATTAATGTCAAACCCAAATAGGAAAAAGTTGGTCCAAACTATCTTAGCCAACTAATTAATGGAAAGGAACTTGAGAAACTCCAATATGAGTCACTAGATGCACACTTATTCAGGGTGACTACAATTTTAGAGAAACTATAGGTGATTGTATAGTTTTTCAAATAAGCTATGTTCCCAAAACACTCTATAGAAAGAGATAAGAAACAAATAATCACCAGAGCTCTTTTGTATAGTCTTTTTAATGTATTCTTGTATTAATTAGGTAAAAACAAAGTGTTATGCAGAGTGGCACTAGATCATGAGCATGCACAGGTAATGGATGAAGCACATCAAGAAGTTATAAGAGGCCACTTTATAGGAGACGCAACTATGAGGATTTTTTTTTTTAAAATGGTATTTGGTGGCCCTATTTATTTTAGGATACACATAGAGTCACACAATAGTGTGATGTATGCTATAAGATGGGGAAGCCACACTAGTGAGATGAGATGCCTTTGCATCCCATGCTAACATTACAACATTTTGGATAGTGAGGCATTGACTTTGTAGGACCAATCAATCTCCCAAGTAAATGTAGTAAGTTAAGGTACATAATCACTATGATAAATTACTTTACCAAGTGGGTAGAAGTTATTGTGATTCTAAGTTGTAGTGCGAAGGACACAACTAAGTTCTTATATGAGAACATCATTACCAAGTTTGGATGACCTCTTAAATTGGTAAGTGATAGAGGAATTAATTTTTTGAATAAGACCATCAAGACCCTCATAGATGAGTTCCTGATATTGCATCGTAAAATCACTATTTATCATCCACAGGCAAATGGCCAAGCCAAAACTACAAACAAGGTGATTGGTAAGATGCTCACTAAAATATGTGATGTTAAGTGAGATGACTGGGAGGATAGACTTCTAGTAGTCCTATGGGCTTATCGCATACATTATAAATGTGTGATAGGTTTTACACCATTCTAGCTAGTCTATGGGCTAGAAATTATGATGCCTATGGAATATATACTTCCTAGTCTACGAGTCTCCAATGTGTTACAAATGGGTGATCAGGAGTGTTGGAAATATTGTCATTGATGTCAAAGGTCTAGAATTATTGGTGATAAAGGCCCTATTTCATTTAATACTATTTTTAATATTCATATCTTGGATAATGCATGTTAATATTTATTTAATATTAATGAATACATTTTTGGTTGCATATAAGTCAAAAGCGGGACCTTGGAGAAGTCAAAGAGTCACAGAGTAAAGACAAAAGAAGAATGGGATGCATTTTCCTATGAAGAGTCATCTTGAGGAATTCCAAGAGTCACCAAGTGAAGACAAAAGAGGAAGGGCACAATTTATCATGAAGGGACACTTTGGGGAATATGAAAAGTCACCAAGATAAAGACAAAAGAGGAAATGATGCTTTTGATTATGAAGGGTCACCATATGGCTTTTAAAATGCAAGGATATAAAGGGTCATGCAAGTTTGGCACCATTTTTCATGAGTATTGAAGGGTCACAAAGGGTGAAGGCCAAAGGTCATTTGGAAAGCTATAAATAAAGGTTTGAAAAGCCATTTGTAATATACAAGAGTGTGCATGGTTTGTATTTGTTTTCAAAGAGAGAAAAGTAGAAGATATTGTAGAGTTCTATCATTTATTGATTAAGAAACATTGAGAGATAGTTATGTTTTATACACAAGAGGGGTTGGTGCTCCTGTAGGTTGGTGCTCATGAATTTTATAAGGGGTTGGTGCTCATAAATAGTTACTATGTTGGTGCTTCTACAGGTTGGTGCTTACGAACTTTGTATTTTGAGTTAGTGATCATTCATATACTTGAGATTTTTCTCCATGGTTTTTTCCACTTTGGGTTTCCTTGTAAAAATTTGGTGTCTCTTGCTCTCTCTTGTGTGGTGAAAATTATTATTTCAATTTTATTGCATATCTTTAATGTATGATTGAGTGGTTAAAGAAAAGAAATCAGATTAAATAAATGATATATAATATATTGATTCACCCTCCCCTCTCAATATATTTCATGCTTAAAAATTGGTATCAGAGCAGGTTCCTTTTGAAAAAGTTTTACAGCTTGAAGGAAGATCAGGAAAGCATAATGGCTAGATCACATGAAGGATTTTTTAAAAATAAGGCACCTTTGTTTGATGAGATGAATTATGTTTTTTGGATCATAAGGATGAATACTTATTTGATGGCCCTTGGATTTGACATAAGGCAAGCAGTGGTGGAGGAATATGAAGAGCCACAGACACTTGCAACTACTCTGACAGAAAATAAGGCAAGTGAATATAATGCTAAAGCTTTAAATGCTATTTTATGTGGTTTATGTGAATTAAAATTTGTTAAAGCTATGCAATGGAAGTCTGCTCATGAAACTTGGGAAAACTTGAGAATATTTACAAAGGTGATGGTAAGGTTTAGCAAGCAAAGCTTCAGACTTTCAGAAGATAGTTTGAGAGTTTGAAAATGGAAGAAGAAGAAAATACAACAATTTATCTCTTGTGGGTTGATCAAATAGTCAATTAGATTCAAGGTCTTGGATAAAATTTAGAAGAGTCGACTGTGGTTCAAAATGTTTTGAGATATCTACAATTGAGATATGATGTGAAAGTTTTGGCAATTAAAGAGATTAAGAATTTAGCCAAGCTAAAAATGGATGAGCTTCATGGTATTCTTATGGCATATAAGATACGGACTAAACAAGATAAACCTTCAAAGAGAGAAGCAAATTTAAAGACACTAAAGAAAGAGAAGGCCAAAATTTAAGAATTAAGTGATAATTTTAATGATGATGAAGATGACAATGGATCTCTATTCATTTGCAAGCCAAAAAAAGGCATAGGTAAATATCAAGGAAAATTACCTTTTAAATGTTTTAATTGTGGGAAAAATGGACATTTTGTAGCTAAATGTCCAAATAAGGGTAATTATGACAATGAAGAAGTAAATTCTACATACAATAAGAATTTCAAAGGCAAATTCAAGAAGGGATTCGAGAAGAAGAGTTTGTATTCTAAAGATTCTAGCTCAGCCGAAGATAGTGGAGTCAGTGACTCAGAAGAAGAAGAGATTTTATTCATGGCCAAACATGAAGATGCCTTTGAAAGTAAAATTATAGATGATCAAGAAGAATAAAAAGATGAAGTTAAAGTGAATCTATAAGGAGAACTCATTTTTACCTTAGAAGAGCTAAAATATCTTGAAAAAAAAAAATCAAAAGATTTTAGACATTTCAAGGCATTCAAAGCATTAGTTAAGAATGAAACCAATTTGAAGATTAAGTGTCTAAGATCAGATCAAGGAGGAGAATTCATGTTAGATCAATTTATTGAGTTTTGTGAAGATCATGAAATAAAGAAACATTATTCAGCAGCCAAAACTCCACAACAAAATGGAGTAGTTGAACAGAAAAATAGAATAGTTCAAGAGACGGTGAGGACAATGATAAATGAATCCAAGATAGCAGATAAATATTGGAGAGAGGTAGTTGCTATAGTAATGCATATTTAGAATAGAGCATTATTGAGATTCAATAGTGACAAGACTCCTTATGAGCTATGGAAAGATAAACCAGCAATAGTTGATTATTTTAGAGTTTTTGGTAGTAGATGCTTCATAAAGAGAATTGATGAAAAACTTGGTAAGTTTGAATCTAGATCAGATGAAGGTATATTTATTGGTTATTCTTGAAAAAGTAAAGCTTATAAATGTTATAACAAAAGAACCAAGAAAATTGTTGAAAGTACAAGTGTCAGGATAAAAGATGGAACACAAAGAATCAGTGATCCAGTAGACATTCCTGAAATTATTGAAGAGGAAAGTTTTGAAGAATCAGATGAATATGAGGAGAAGGAGAAAAAGGGAACCAAAACTTCATCCAAATATGTTCATAGAAATCATAATGAAAGTGACATCATCAGGGACATAAATGAAGAAATTTGCACCAGAAGAATGATGGTAAGTGAATCTGAGAAAGTTAATTTCTCTTTGTTAGCCAAAATTTAGCCTAGAAATTTTTCATAAGCTAGACATGATAATCATTGGGTTAAGGCTATGGATGAAAAATTAAATCAAATAGAAAATAATGATACTTGGGAATTAGTGCCTAGACCAAAAGATCACAATGTGATAGGAATAAAATGTGTTTATAGAAATAAGTTGAATGAAAATGGAGAAGTGAACATAAATAAAGTAAGATTAGTATGTGAAGGCTATGCTCAAATTGAGGGAATAGATTTTGAAGAAAATTTTTCACTAGTGGCAAGGTTAGAGGCTATTAGAATGTTTCTTGCATATGCAGTGTTTAAAATTTTCAAAGTGTTTTAGATGAATGTCAAATCTACCTTCCTGAATGAGAATCTTAAAGAAAAGGTCTACATTGAGTAGCTTGAGGGATTTATTCTCTCAAATATTAGTAACTATGTATGCATATTGAAGAAATCATTATATGGATTGAAACAAGCTCCTAGAGCTTTGTACGCAAGACTTCATAAGTGCTTGCAAGATCAAGGTTTCAAGAGAGGATTTGCTGATAGTAATCTCTACATAAAAATAAAAGGTGAGTGTCAATTGATTATTGTGGTATATGTTGATGATATCACTTTTGGAGGAAATATTGAAAAGATGACAAAAGAATTTTTTGATAAAATGCAAAAAGAATTTGAGATGTCTATTCTTGGAGAATTGTCATTTTTCTTAGGATTTCAAATATTTCAATCAGATAAAAGAATTTTCATATCTCAAAGTATATATGCCAAGGAAATGTTGAATAAATTTGGTTTTGAGGGTTGTGCACCAATTGGCACACTAATGTGTACAAGAAATAAGGTGAGCAAGGATGAAGATTCACCTATTACAGATCAATCTTTATATAGATCTATGATTGGTGGTCTTTTATATTTGACAGCATCAAGGCTAGACATTATGCGTGTAGTAGGCATGGTTTCAAGATATCAATCATCTCCAAAAGATATTAATGTTCATTTTTTGAAGAGAATATTTAGATATATCAAGGAGACATTGGATTATAGATTATGGTATCCCACAAGTAGAGATTTCACTTTGGTTGCTTATATAGATTCAGATTGGGTAGGGTGCTTGGATGACTGAAAAAGTACAAGTGGAGGAGATTTCTTCCTTGGTGATAGCTTAGTATCATGGCTAAGCAAGATGCAAAATTTAGTATCACTTTCTACAGCTGAAGTAGAAAATATTTCAGCAGTATTGTGTTGTACTCAAGTGCTTTTGATGAAGCAAACTTTGGAAGATATCATGGTAAAATATGACGAACCTATTTCTATTTTTTGTGATAACACAATTGCTATAAATATTTCAAAGAATATAGTGATGAATTAAAAAATAAAATATATTCCCATTAGATATAAATTCTTGAGAGATTAGGTTTTAGATTAATAGGTTAAGATGGAATATATTAGTACTATAGATCAGATTTCAAATATTTTCACAAAGGCACTACCAAAAAACATATTTGTGTATCTATAAGAGAAGTTGGGAGTAATTTATTTTACTTCCTACCATTGAGGTTCAACATCAGTTGAGGGGGAGCTAAGTGTAAGCTCTAGATAGGCCCTTTGCCATTGATGTCAAAGGTAGAGAATAACAAGTACAGGTACAGGTGTAGAAATAGGGACAGGGAATAGATACAGGTTGCTATAGTAAGGGGGAGTTACTATATATTTTTTAGATGGTAGTTTTTGTAGGTTTCAGGATGTGGTAGTTTTAGTTTAAGGTTACCATCAATGACAAAGGGGGATATTGTTGGAATATTATCATTGATGTCAAAGGTCTAGCATTACTAGTGATAAAGGCCCCATTGCATTTAATACTATTTTTAATATTCATATTTTGGCTAGTGTGTGTTAATATTTATTTAATATTAATGAATATATTTCTGGTTGCATATATGTCAAGAGTGGGCCCTTGGAGAAGCCAAAGATTCATGGGGTAAAGACAAAAGAGGAATGGGACACATTTTCCTATTAAGAGTCATCCTGAGGAATTCCAAGAGTCACCAAGTGAAGACAAAAGAGGAAGGGTACAATTTCTCATAAAGGGACACTTTGGGGAATACAAAAAGTCACCAAGATAAAGACAAAAGAGGAAAGGATGCTTTTTCTTATGAAGGGTCACCATATGACTTTTCAAATGAAAGGATATGAAGGGTCATGCAAGTTTGGCACCATTTTCCATGAGTACTAAAGGGTCACAAAAGGTGAAGGCCAAAGGTCATTTGGAAAGCTATAAATAAAGTCTTGAGAAGCCATTTGCAATATGCAAGAGTGTGCATGGTTTGTATTTGTTTTCAAAGAGAGAAAAGTAGAAGATATTGTAGAGTTCTATCATTTATTGAGTAAGCAACATTGAGAGATAGTTGTGTTTTATACACAAGAGGGTTTGGTGCTCCTATGGGTTGGTGCTCACGAATTTTGTAAGGTGTTGGTGCTCCTATGGGTTAGTGCTCACAAATAGTTACTGTGTTGGTGCTCGGCAAAGGGGTTGGTGTTCTTGCAAGTTGGTGCTTGCAAACTTTATATTTTGAGTTGGTGCTCATTCATATACTTGAGATTGTTCTCCATGGTCTTTCCCACTTTGGGTTTCCACGTAAAAAGTTGGTGTCTCTCTCTTGCTCTCTTGTGTGGTGCAAATTATAATTTCAGTTTTATTGCATATCTTGAATGTATGATTGAGTGGTTAAAGAAAAGAAATCAAATTAAATAAAAGATATATAATATACTGATTCACCCCCCCCCCTCTTAGTATATTTTGTGATTAATAAGGAGTTGATGACTCATATGTTTCTATACTTAAATCATATAGATGAAGCAAGATGTAGAGTAGTATGAGCCCAAGAGATAAAGAAGTGTAGCTAGACGGCATGACATGATAAGCACCTATGAACAAATGAATTCTAGGTAAATCAACTTCTCATTCTATATGATATCAGGTTCATAACTTTCCCTAAAAAGCTTAACATCTAGTGGAAAGGCCCTTACATCATCCATGAACTTTTACAGCCTAGAATAATGGTCCTATGAGATTTTTAGGGAAATGTCTTACCTAGGTGGGTAAATGAATATAGGTTAAATTCTTACCACCATTAATTCCATATAAAGTGGATTGAATGTGTTATATCACACCAAGTAGATAATAGTTAGGATTGTAAAGTGTTCCTTAAGGATAGTTTGGTTCTTGTGTGTTTATTTCAGCACATGTGGGTAAATGTAAGTGTGTGTATAGAGGTCAGGGATAATAAGAATCCATGCAAAATTTGAAGGTTCTATTCTTGTGAATAAAATCAAAGAAGGTGGCCAAATGAGTACAGTGTATAAACATCAATTGAGTCTGGGAAAGACACATGCATTAAAATCTTGAGTAGATTGTATAGTTTAATGGTCAATCCATTGTATTTAATGATTAGGCATTGGGGGGAGATTGACAAATCTCTTGGAAAAGTGATGGGTATGTGTTAGAAATAGAATTATTAATGTAATACTGAAACCCAAGTAAGGTGATAGGTCAAAAAAATCAACCACCACTGTAATCAAATTTCATATTAGCAAAATGAATGCCACACCAAAAAGAAAATATCCACTCCATTCAAAGATTATGTGTCAATGATTGAGTGATAACAAAACTCATCAAGATAGTAAAACATCGAAGGTGGTGAGAGATTTTATAAATCTATCACTTGGGTGGCTCAATTCTTATCCATTGCTAAGTATACCAACATGATACATAATTTTAATGTGATTACTAATCTTTGACAAATCTATACTTTGTACCTACTAAGAAATTATTTAGAAAAAACATGTAATGGTTCGATTTGATCAATCTCAACTCATCAAAGGATTCAAAAAAAGCACAAAAAGAGGACATGGGCAACATCATGGTGTCACAAGAAATGCACTTCATAGACCCAGATGGTTATGAATTTGCTCATAATATGGATCTATGAATGTTTATCCAAGACACCATTGAAGGGGTGCAACCTAAAGCATTATCCTAGCGATATAGGATCTTTAACATAGATGCGGAGTGATTGATCTGATTTCCCACTTTTGGACAACTCAGTGATGTTATAGAGGTATTTTTGGGCTGATAAAATGAGAGAAAGATTTATCTTTCCTAAGATATAACCATCCACATCAATATTGACATGATGGCCATGGTGACAAGACTACCTATGAGAAGGAGATCGATAATTTACTATAAATTATGAATGCCACCCATCCTTATGGAGATCTAGGAAAAGTAATCTTTTAGATCCAAAGAAATTCCATTGTAATACATTGAATATATGTTGAAGCACACTATGGTAGAATGAATTTCTCATAAATTTTGGTAGATAATCAAGGATGCTAAGCAAGCTACAAAAGGGGTCATCGATATTTCCCATCAAATGATCCATCACAAATGAGGAATTCAACTGGCTAAAATTCTTGGTCATCAAAATCATGTCAAACATAGATAAAGTCTTGACGACTATGAAAAAAATTTCTAATACCAATTTTTCATATTGTTAATAATTTTTACATAGTGGAAGTCCTAAGGGTGAAGTTCATCCTGATGTTGACTACTAGTTAGATGTGTAGTTTTATAACCTCATATGGACCCATGAGAGCACCTAATTTTGGAATAAATCCATGTTAACCACCTGATAGAATGAGTTGGTCAAGCTAATCATAAGAAACCCATGCATATTGCTCAATTTCATGTAGTATTTGGGATAACATGTAGTTGTCATGAAGCTAATGAAGGGCATTGCTATCTCAGTTCATGAACTACCCAAGGTACCAGGTCTACCCCTCCCATATTTTATTTACATATAGATGATATAGACTAAGGTGGATAAGTAAAAGGTAATCATAATGATACAAATGAAGAAAGCATAGGAAGAGGCGATCAAGAAGGCATAAGAAGTTGTTGCCAAACAAGCACAAGATGATTCTAAGAAGAAGAGCACTGAGGAAACTCAAGAAGCTATTATGTAGGTACAATTTATGACAACTCTATCCATTTCTAGGGAAATGTAGCCATCTCATGATCCACTCCAAACACATGCATGAGAAACTCTAGTTTCTTTGCAAGATGATAGTGTTTCCTCAATCTTGTCTAACATTTATTATGGGATGTGCTAGGAAATTATATAAGGTGCACTATTTTTTATTTTCCCATAGATCCATTATAGATGGACCCTATGAGTACATCCATCACACATCTTACTTTGACTTTTGATATCACTAAATATTCCTTGGATGTTTCCCAACTATCATTATTAAATTAGATTGAAGGTGTCATTGCATTCCAAGAGTCCATTTCATAAAAGGTAGTTGCATTGGAGCAACACATTAAGGATCTTGAGGATACAAATTTTGTAGTCATGGATTAGCTACACATTACAAGTAAGACTATCAAAGACACTTATCCTAACTTGTACACCCAATTGATTATAGATATATTAATCCTTGATAAGGACTAGCTTTCTATTATTCTCAACAAGTTCACCATAGATTGATAGACCTTCAATGAAGTGGAATCATCTAGAAGGGGTAAGCCATCAAATCTAAAATTGAGGTCCTCTGTAAGTTGATATTCAAGTATCAGACCACTATCGATACTGATCAAACTCAAGATATGTACATTACACTTCATCTACTAAATTAAAAGAAGTAGTTAGACATAGTTTAGACCATTGTACAACCAAAATTTTCCATGGCTACTTTCACACATGCTACCATCATAACACTAAATGTCACTCCTATTATATGGATGTTTCATTGAAAAATTCACTTAGTGTGAGGAATAATTTCATGTAAAATATACAGACCTACAAGAACCAAATGTTGCACAACTATTTCACTAGTGTGTAGGTGAAATGACATGTAGATAAGATGGTTTAGTTTCATAATGAAATCACCACCAAAGTCAACATGGTGAATTCTAATTTTCTTAAGATGGCTAACATAAATATTCACCAACTGATGGCTAATCAATATCCCTTACATAGTCTTCTACATAATGTTTAGGAAGTTCTACTTAATTGGAAGTGTTATAAGGATGATTTGGACCTCATCGATGTAAGCATTGCACCACTTGTAGATGAGCTTAATATATTTTCACCTAGCTAACTATGATAGATTCTCCAAAAATGAAAGATGCCTCTACTAGCCAACTAATGCTTATGCAAGTTTAGTAATTTTGAAATTTTGATCATTTTATTTTGTAATTAGAAGTTTGTATAGTCCTATACAGATCTAGTCTATTAAAAACCCATAAGGATGGTATATTAGTTTGCTACTTAATTAAAAGCCAAAAAATGTGGATAAGTAGTGTGTAAGGGGTGAAAACTAATTTATTAGCAGCTTGAGTGAAGTTTACAAATCCTATGCACTTCTATATTTTATCTCATTTCTCAATTTTTAGACTACTAACCTATGTGACATTGTCTCAGGTCCTTTTAAGTTTGGGAAAGTGTTAGTGATAAATGTTAAATGTAAAACTATTTGTATGTGTAAGATAGTCCTATGATAATTACAACTATATGCTATTTTTGGGTTATTAGGAGTTATGAGAATCTCTATGTTGGTCAGGATTTCACCAAATGTGATATGGAGACTTATTCTCAACATGGTAAATATATAAGTTATAACTATAGGAGTATTAATACCTATAAGTATTTGTAACTAATGTAATGGAAAGGTTTATGATTATTCTGATTTTGACATGTATGTGAGTAATATAAGGGTGAATATTATTCTCAAAAATATTTTTCACAAAGTATTGATAGAACTGGACATTGATCTATGAGGTTTTCCTTGTTGTAATCCTTGGTATTAGATCTGTTAAAATGAATTCTAAGTATTCGTGTACTTTATTATTATAATCATAGAGTTTCCTATGTTATTATGAATGTTTCATTGATTATACTAGTCTGATGCATAAATCTATATATCTGTAAGTAGTTTCTATCATGTGTTGAAACTTTAAATGAGTGTATTTATCTGTGATAAACCTTGTTTATGGATTCAAAGTCTTGATTAAATAATTTTGAAAGTTTTTTATTTTATTTTGCACACTCTATAATTGTAATTAATATATTTTGGTGAAACAAAGGAACCTATGCTAATTAAAGCCAAGGTCCATAAATAATAAACAAGCAAGTCTTAACTTATCATGTAATAAAGTAAGAATTTAGAAAGAATCATAGTGCAAATGAGACTAATCTAAATCAATCATATGTATCAATATCATTGTTAGAGAACATATCATTAATTATAACACAATGTAAATTATGAGTGATTACCAAAAAAATTGTATGATATATAGCTCAACATGGTAGAAAAAGTTATGTCTAGATAAAACCTATTATATTATTCATGGATAAGGAAGAGATGCCCCCATCTTAGCAAGGTTGATAGGTGAAAAGGGAATCCTGACATAAAGCAACCATGCAATAATATGTTTTGTATCACACTCATATACCTCATAAAAAGCATTGTATATTGAAAACGTAAAATGAATGTGTGATCTAATTAACATGAAATATATAATATATATAAAAAAGTAAACTAACAAATTTTGAAAAATGCTTATGAGGTCTTGATTTTGAATTTTTTGAAAATATTTGACTTTTTCTTAATTTTTTGACATATATGTTTTTTTTGTATTTTTGTAATATTGGAACTGATTTAAAAAATGGGGAATCAAGACATTGAAAATAGAAGAAATTGGAGGGATTAAAATAATCTAAAATAAATTGAAAAAAACATAATGTGGCAAGATGGAAGGAAAACCATATGCACCATATGTATGCATGAAGAATGATAGCAATGTAACATAGATGAATGTTATGGACATGACCCCAATGGGTAAGAAACTATGTGTGCTCATGTAAAATGTAAGAGAAGATAAATTTGATCATATAAGTGCAATGGAATCCATAGCATAATAAAATATAAATAGTAATTAAGTGGATTTCCATAAAAAATGAGCATTTCAAGCATTATAAAATAATTGTTTTAGAGTATTCAAATTGGTTTGAAAATAAAGAGGGAAAGTGCCTAAATTTAAAATAAAGATAAGGGTTATAATATTACTTGAAATTTGGGATAGGGGACTTAGAAAGGAGGTAAAATAAAAAATAAACTATGTACAAAGGGAAATATGCAAGTATTTAACCAATTATATCTATAATAGGAAGCATACATGTATATCCTATGGTGTGATATGGAGTGAATTCTTCTAAAAATAAAGTGTCAACTATAAACTCATTTAAATATAAACATGAATCATATGTTGTAATATTACTATATGAATGATTGCTCATATATCAACTTGAATCTATATCCTCATGTATAATAGGAGAAGATGTAACTCACTGTACCTATGGTGAAGCACTCTAAATAACCTATGGTGATATAGGAGATGAAGGCTTATTTTTACCTGTCACTTTATATTTATGAGAATGTACCATGATCCTTGGAACTAACTAATTTTTTCCATGTGAAATTGTATCATATTCATAAATAGATGGAGACACTGATTTTGTAATATGCTCATGTGTAACTGGATTTTGATAGAAAATAGGTGAATTTGCTTTTGAAATATTCTTAGGAGTATCTATATCATGCTCTTGAATATTTATATAGACTATTTCATTATCATGTTTCTCAATGTATATGTCAACTAAATATTTTGTAGGATTAGTAAATATTATTGGTTCTAAAGGATATTCATATTGGATTCCTAAAATTTTGATAACTTGATTATTATGAATATATTTGAGACATTTATGTGGTATATAAAGTCCTACTCTAACATTTTCCAAGGTAATCCTAATAGGATATATAATATCCTTATGCTTGGTATAATTAATAATGGGGTACACACTATGAGTGATCCCACTTGTAAAGGTAACACAATATGCCCAAGATATCTTGTGTATGACCATAAAACTCTTTGACAACTACAGAAGTGCACTATAAATATTAATTTGTATAAATGAGAGAATGGAGTAGTGTTATGGTGTATGATTTTTTTATTGACCCATTATACATCATAAAAATATGTATGGGCTACTTGTAAACATATGCTTGAATGAAGAGTGCATGTCTATTTGAATCATCATAAAAAAATTCACTATCATCAAATGTGATAATAGGACATGATGATTGGTTGCTAATATCTATATCAATGTTTTATCAAGTGGATGCCCGTATGAAAGAGGATAAGGGTGATAATTATATGCATAATGTAATTTATAATTCACTTTGTTATCTTTTGCTTCATGATTTTGAAAAATATCCTTGTACATTTTGAACTTTGGATTTTAATTTGATTATGGAGTAGCCTATGTAGTAGGTGTACCAATATCAATAATATTCTCAAAATTAGATCTTGAATCTTGTACTTGAGCTTGACATATATATTGATAGAATGTCCAATACATATATGATAATCAAAATATGCATTGTGATCAAAAAATTTATAATAGGAATAAATACAAAAATTGATGTGAAACATTTTCACAGAATCACAATAATAATAGATATAAATAGAGATGTAGAAAAAACAAAAATAAACATGCAAAATAAGAAGACCAAATTTAATGTGGTTCACCCAATGTGGGATACATCCACTAAGAAACACTTTCTTAGATTTTATTACAATCAATGAGAGTACAAACCATTCTTAGATTAGTCTTCTCATAATTAAAATACATAAATATTTTTTGGAGCTACGCTCAACAAGCCCTCCTGAATTTGCACTTTAATTCACACACTCTATTCTTCCTTCTCAAACCCCTTGTTCTCATGATGTATTACCTATGAAATATCTATCAATACATAATACATCAATAAAGTGGTATTACAAAACAATGGGTACCAAAACCATGGGCAAAATCAAACCAAAATGGTTTCCCATTAAAAAGGGTCCAAATTTGTTTTTGGGGGCTATCAGCCCCGAACCCCCATTTGTTGAGGGCTACCACCCCCAAACCCCCATTTTTTAGGGGTTATCTCCCCTGAACCCCAGAAAGAATACATATAGAGTGTAGAGTACATTTAAAATGTAGAGTATTTATAAATACATTATAATTTATAAATAGGCTTCACAACACAACAATATCCCAGTTAAAGATTGATTTCCTTTGAGTAGGCTTCTCAACCCTTCACTATCAACTATGAAGGCCAATAAAAATTAAACATAGCTTCAATTTATCCCTTGTGACCACCTTGGTCATCATGTCTATAGTATTTTGACTGGTATGAACCTTATCCATCTTCAAATTCTCTTCCTCCAAAGCTGTCCTGATGAAATGGTACCTTAACTATATATGCTTCATCCTAGAATGGAAAGAAAAATTCTTTGCTAGACATATAGAACTTTGAATATCACTATATATCTTCCCTTCCTTATGATTATGCTCAAAATCTTCAAGAAATTACTATAACCAAATCATTTCTTTGCTTACCTTTGTGGTAGGAACATACTTAGCCTCTGTGGTTGATAAAGCCACAAGTTTTTGTAGTCATGAAATCTAGCTCACCATTGTGTCACCTATAGTAAATACATATCCTATTTTACTTCTCCTACTATCTAAATATTTATCCATGTCTAAATTTACATAACCACACAAAGTGGTGTCCAATCCATCATAGCTTAAAACTACCCCCATGGTCCCTCTCAAATATCAAAGGATCCACTTCACTGCCTTCCAGTGTTCTCTACTTGGATCACTCATGCACCTACTTATTGCTCCCATTGCATGGACAATATATATCCTAGTGCACACCATGGCATACATCAAGCTACCAAAAGCTAATAAGTATGGTACATGTGACATTTGGATTCTCTCCTTTGTCTTAGGACAATACTCCTTTGATAACTTGAAATGGCTTGCCAAAGGGGTCCCAATTGGTTTAGCATCCTACATACTAAACCTCTCTAAGACCTTTTTGATGTACTCTTCCTGGGATAAATTAAATTTTAATTCTTCCTATCCCAAGTTATTCTTATACCAAGTATTTATTTTGATGCTCCCAAATCCTTCATAACAAAGGAATTACTAAGTTGTTCCTTGAGTACCTTTATTTCTTGCATGTTCTTACCTGCAACCATGTCATCCACATACAGACAAAGGATAATATAATCACCATAATAAAACTTCTTGATATATAAATAATGGTCTGAATGACACCTAGAGTATCCCTAATTCATCATAAAACTATAAAATTTATTTTACCACTGCTGTGGAGCTTGTTTCAGGCCATACAAGCTCTTTAGTTTGCACAGCATTTTCTTCTTTCCTGTGACCTCATATCCCTATGGATGCTCTGAATAAAATTCATCCTCCAAATCACCATGAAGGAATGTACTATTCACATCCAACTTCTCTAAGTGCAAGTCTTCCACTACCATTATCCCAAGAATAATCCTAATAGAAGTCATCTTTACCACTGGGGAAAAGATCTCATTAAAATCAATTCTCTTCTTCTGTGTAAACCCTTTACCATCAATTGGGCCTTGTACCTTTTCTTGCCTCCATCATCTTCTGTAAATCTATACACCCACTTGTTATATAATACTCTCTTACCTTTAGGTGGGGTTACCAAATCCCAAGTCTAATTTTCCATGAGAGACGGATGTTCTTCATCCATAGCTTGCTCCCACTTCTTTCTAACATCTACCTACATTGCTTCTTTGAATCACTCTGGATATCCATTGTCAGTGAGTAATAAATAATTAAGATATGGAGAAAAATGTTTAGGTTACCTTCTTACCCTAGAAGACTTTCTCACCACAGGAGTTTGGGGTTCTTGTGAAGTAGGTACCTAAACTAGTTTTTTGGACACTTTATCATCTGTAATGTCCTCCAGTACTATGTAATCTTTTTTAGAATCCTCTTTCTAATCCTATAACTACTATTTATACATGACTTTTTCATTAAATAAAACATCCCTAGACCTAAATATTTTCTTGTCCTTATGACTCCAAATCTGGAAACCAAAGTCATCCTCATCATGACTAATAAAAGGTGCATTTTTTAGACTTAGCCTCTAACTTGGTCCTATCATCCTTATCAATATGATCAAAGGCTTCAAAACTAAATATTATAAGAAATAAATAATTAATCTTGTTACCAGACCAAGCTTCCTTAGGTATGCCTCCATTAGAAGTAGATGAAGGATCTCTATTTATCAGATATACTACCATATTTACTACTTCTACCCAAAACTAAAGAGGTAGTCCTGCATGTAACCTCATATTCCTAACACGTTCCATGATAGTCTTGTTCATCCTTTTTAACACTCCATTCTACTGTGGAGCTTTTGGAACTGTTCTTTGTCTATGAATTTCATTCCTTGAACAATAATAAAAAAATGCATTGCTGTAATATTCCCCACCATTATCTGACCTGAGACATTTTAACTTGAGACCTACTTCATTCTCAACCAAGACTTTCCATATTTTGAACATATCAAAAACATCATATTTTCTCCTAATGTCATACACCCAAACTTTCTTAGTTACATCATCAATAAAAGTGATATAATAAGATGACCCACCAATAAAAGATATTTGAGCCAACACCCATACATCTAAATAAACTATCTCTAACTTATTCTCCTTCCTCATAGGTCTAACCTTGAGAAACTTTACCCTTGTCTATTTTACATACACATACTCTTCACAGAAATCTAAATTAGATCCTTTCAATCTAGGTAACTGATCATTCAAAATTTTCATACCCTTTTGGCTCATGTGATCGAGCCTATTGTGCCATAGAGTTGTATTTGCATCTGTAGAAACTAAATTAAAATAATTAGCACTACTTGATAAATATAGGGTACCAACCTTCTTATCTCTTGCTACCACAAGATCACCCTTGGTCACCTTCTAAGAATCTACTATAAATGTCACCATACAACCTTCACTACCTAATTGTCTTATGGATAACAAATTTCATCTCAACTTAGGCACATGCCTAACATCCTTCAGTAGCCAAGTGTTCCCATTCTGCATCTTGATTTGAACACTTCCTTTTCCTACTATGTTTCAAGGCTCATCATTACCAAGGTAAACATTTATAAAATCCCCTTGAACGTAATCAATAAAATAATGTCTATATGGTGTAGCATGAAAAGAAGGCCCTGAATCTAAAACCCTAGACTCAAAAATATTTTTAATAGAGAGGATTAATGCATCTTGACAAACATCACCTACTGCCACATTCACCTCCTTGGTGTCTTCCTAATTTTTGTTCTTATTTTGAAGAGACCAATAATCCTTCTTCACATGCCCAATCTTTTCATAGTGCCAACATACCATATTGGCCCTTGATTTTGACCTTCTAGGACCATTTGACTTTCCACACTTTCCTTTTCCTCTAAATTTTTATCTCCCTCTATTCTCCACTACCAAATCATCACCTAAAGGAGAAGTCTCCCCAGAGCTTTTCTATCACATTTCCTTGCTAAGGATTACCCTATGACATCCTCAAACTTCAACTTAGCATTATTAGAGATCGAGTTGGTCATAGCCATTAAAAAGCTATTTCAATTCTCTGGTAAGGAACACAAAATAAGCAAAGCCCTAACTTCATCAAAATATATTTTTATAGAACTAAACATACTCACAACCTTATTTAATTCATTTAGATGATCAATAACTAAACCATTTTTAGACATCTTCATATTAAATAACTTTTTCACTAAAAATATTTTCTTAGAAGAATAGGGTTTCTCATATAACTTACCTAATGCATTCATGAGACCTTCTGTGGTCTTCTCCTATGATATATTAAATGTGACTGAAGATGTAAGGCATAACCTAATGGCCCAAAGTGTTTTCCTGTCAAGTAGATCCCAAACCTCATCTGTCATACTCACTAGTTGTTTTACTTTTCCTCCCAATAGAGCATAGAGGTCCTTTTGATAGAGGTAATCCTCCATCTGCATCTTCCATAGACCAAATTTGTATCCATTAAACTTTTCAACCTTTAATCTATGATCATCAGCCATAGCTCCCACTTGAAATAATAACCCTTCCTATGATTCAACACTTCAATAAATAAAACCTAAAGCTCTAATACTAGTTGTTAGGAACAAATATAGAAATTGACGCATGATCATTTCACATAATCACAATAATAATAGATATAAATAGAGATGTAGAAAGAATATAAATAAACATGTAAAATAAGAAGACCATATTTAATGATGTTCACCTAATGTGGGCTATATCTACCAAGAAATACTTTCTCAAATTTTATTACAATCCAAGAGAGTACAAACCACTCTTAGATCAATCTTCTCACAATTACAATGCATAAATATTATTTAGAGCTACGCTCAACAAACCCTCCTAAATTTGCGTCTGAATTCAAACACTCTATTCTTCCTTTTCAAAACCCTTGTTCTCATGATGTATTACCTACAAAATATCCATCAATACATAAGACATCAACAAAGCAATATTATAAAACAATGGGTACCAAAACCATGGGCAAAATTAACCTAAAAAAATTTCTTATTCAAAGGGGTCCAAACTCCGCTGTGAATACATATAGAGTGTACAATAAATTTAAAATGTAAAATATTTGAAAATACATTGTAATTTAGAAATAGGCTCCACAACTCAATAATTTATATTATAGTTTAGACATGTCCACTTTCATTCATGGAGGAAGCTTAATTATATTACATTCAAGTAGCTTTTGTAACAATACATGAGTAGGTGATGACAGCCTTAAAAAATTCCTCCTTAGTGGAGCTTGTAATTAACATTAAATATAATCTTAGCTTCACTCTTTCTTTCATTTAGTTATATCTCATAATTTGGTTTGCATTGAAACTTAACATTAGAAGGAGCATTTAAATTATATTTGAGCTTATGAAAAGTAAGCAATTTGATGTCACACACTTTAACTATATGGCATAGCTGATTAAAAGAATTGAAATTATCAAACTCAATTTCCTCTTGAAGGGGTGATAGAAAAATTTGAGTAAAAATACCTTATATTTAATTATCATCCATTTGATTTGTTATTTTTCTAGCATAGTTATGTGTCTTAGAACAAATTCATTAATTGTCTCATTAGGACCTTGTTTGAGCTTTGTAATTTGAACATATGATAGATTTTCACCTATATTAATAGAAAAGTGTGTTAATAAATGATTTTCCAAAGGATTGAAGTGATAGGAACCCCACTCTCATATAAATGAAAATACTAAATATATTATATTGTATTCTTTTTATGGAAGGAATAAATCTAAATCACTTGCCACTTCAAAGGGGCTACCTCATTAAGAGTAATGCTCAATTACAAATAACTTATTATATGATTTACACTAACCTATAACCCTTTATTTATACTAATTCTCATCTACCTAACTTTTCATTCTTATGCATGTGGTACTAAACCATTACTCACTATTCTACTAGCTATTCTACTAGTATACCCCTATATAGGTACATGACTTTCCATTCCCTTCAAATATATTTCACCATCAAAACATGATAAGAAATAGGAGGAGGACCAAATGAAGGCCAAACCATACATATGAAAAATAGGTTGAAGACCAGATAGAGGCATGTTCATGTGCCCTTTTCTACTTCCATTTATTTCACCTATGCTTGGATATGAACATGTAATTCAATAGGGTAAACATGAGCACTATAAATAAATGTTGAAGTGCAATTTTAACCATGATGATCATATCCTCAAAGCGAGAGCAAGGGTACTCAAAATAGACATCCTAATGAATGAATTTAGGATACATGCCATCCCCCTTAGCATTTTAATCTAAGGGATTTGAATACTTGGTTCCCTACTTGGGTTCTATGATTGTCAGCTTAGGTTCATTGGGGGCCTACTTGAGTATGGTGATTTCCTAAATAGTATAATCTAGAACCTACTGAGGTGCATCCAAAAGGGAATAGATGTCTAGTTTTTTGATGTCCTGAAGAGGTGGTGTTGTGTAGGGATGCAAAAACAAAGGTATCTCGCCATGAATATAGAAGATGCAGTCTTATGCATGATTAACTAAGCCCATAACTTCCTTCATGGATTAGGGTTGCCACATTTAAACATCTACTTGAATCTCATCTTGAAGTCCACTGATGAAGCAATAAATGAAGAATGCAGGAGAGATGT
The DNA here is from genome assembly GCA_037957365.1 of Torreya grandis. Classification (NCBI taxonomy): domain Eukaryota; kingdom Viridiplantae; phylum Streptophyta; class Pinopsida; order Cupressales; family Taxaceae; genus Torreya; species Torreya grandis. Next base: position 3,668,681 of record JARHVA010000944.1, read on the forward strand.
CATTGGTTAATGTTTCAAACTCAATTTGATATTTCTTAACAATACAAGTTTATCTAAGTTGAGTTAATACATCGATGAAATTACTACTAGAGAAAATAGGAAGCCCCATGAAAACCAGAGGAGTGGATGCTAGTTTCAATTGAAAATATGACCTTTACAATACAACCAATATTTTGAACTTTTTGACACTGACACATAAGACTAAACATTAATCACTAAAACTAATAAACAATAAATGGCTTGACTTCTACCCACAAAACACATATTATATATTATGCATTACTAACAATATTAATTTTGACACACAATATAAAAATACTAAAGGTAATGAAGGATGCCTTATTAACATATCATACTAAAACAATAACAAAAATTCATACTATAAACTCATTAAACTATGACCATTGACTATAAAATAACACTGATATCCCAAAGTATCGAACCCTTAAAAGATTGTCTTGAAACTAATAATTACTATCATGACCCCACCTAAGAATTACCACCAAGAAATAAAATCAAATTGCCTAAATTATAATCCAAACACTAATAATTAATAATAATGAATGTAAAATTGAAACCTAAATACCAACTAAAACCTAAAATCTTAATCGACATAACAAAGTAAAAACTAAGAAGTTAGTGGATAAAACCATAGCTGAAAGTGAAAATTAGTTTGAAAAAATTAGAAGGATGAAAGACATGGTAGAGGCATATCTATTGAGGCATATCCATGGAGAGAGAGAGCATGTATTGAACTTGAGGGAGGACTATGTAGATATATCTCATCATGGATGAGGAGCTATGAGAGGATGTTGAATATAGATTGAAGGAGGCACTGTTATTGAGGGTTTTAATGCCACATTTTGAATCTAAATAGATCAAGTTGATTATTATATGTAAATACTAATTTTAGGTGATGATAACATGAATGTGATGGCCTTGAGATTTTATAAAATATTAGATAACTAATAACCCACTATCAACCACATAGATAAAACCAAAAAATAGTAGATCGATAGAGTAGGGTTAGAATGATGCCAAATGATGAGTAAAAATCAAGTGGGTAGGTGGATCCCAAGTGGAGTGGCTAAGATAAGCCAAGTCAAGTCATAAAGGGAACCCAACATAAGTTAGACCATGAAACAAAAAACCTTGGCCTGTATCTTGCTCATATGTAGCCACTGATTGTTCTAAGTAGATTGTCATCACAGGCTATGGTGAGTAAGATGTGAGGAGATAATCATCATAGTGGTATCCATTTATTTTCCTCAACACTTATTTTTTTGGTTATTTATATTGTTATTGTGCTACTTTATCTTCAAAACCCCAAGCAAATACAAAGTGAAGTACTCTACATGTTGAGAATATGAGACGGTCCATGGTAGCAACAATTTTGTGAGATCTAAAAATAACCAAAGGTGCACAAACCTATTATGTAGATTGAAAAAAAAATTGGCATCAATAAATGAAATCTATTTCCCATGTTACATAATGGACAACAAAGCAAAATAAACTCAAAATGTAGATTTAATACTAGTATGACAAGCCTACAAATCTAGTAGGAAGTGTCCAGTGTAGGTGACTATATAAAATAGCCTATAATGGGATATGAACTAACAACTGCATATACATATCAACAAACAATAGATCTAGCATGTGGTGTATGGCTATGAATATGAATGTAATTCACACAATTTTCAAATCAACACAAAAATTTAACCTAAAACCTATATCTACCAGAATATTATAGATAATGATATAGCTGAGAGACAATATGAGATTCCAAAAAAAAATTAATATACTATAATAACAATAGACATCTTCAATATTTTTGTGCTAGTTTTGATGCGATGAATACTAGATCTTCTGCAAGACTAAAAATGATTGAAAAATATCTCTCTAATCTCAATTTCTCTTGCATAAAAAAAACTGACTCAGGAAAATGATATGATACCAATGATAGGAACCCCACTCTCATATAACTGAAAATATTGAATATATTATATTATTTTTCTTTTATGGAAGGAATAACTCTGAATCACTTGCCACTTCAAGGGGGTTACCTTCTTAAGAGCAATGCTGAATTACAAATAACTTCTTCGATGCTTTACACTAACCTATACCCTTTTATTTATATTAATTCTCACCTACCCAACTCCTTATTCTTATGCATGTGGTACTAAACTACTATTCACTATTCTACTATTATACCCCTAACTAGGAACATTATAGAAAGCCCTTAATTATTGAAGAGGAAGATAATAAAGGGTATGTGCATTGAGTTGGGGGATAGTTATGTGGATATTTTAGGTAACATGATCGCATTATTAAATAACATGATCATGTTATTTAATTAACATGATCAGCTATTGAAATTATGGCTTGGTAATTACCGAGCTATAACATGTATGCATTATTGAGAAAACAATAATACATACACGCTATTTTAAATTTAAATAACATGCATGCATTATATAACATGTATACATTATATAGTGTACTCTACAATGCATACACATTATAAAACACATATGCATTGCTTTGTTATGAGTCCAAAGCCAACCCCATGAGCATTTAGGAGTTGCATGTGAAGCCAAATTTATTCATAAGTTTATATTTACCACTCTAAATGTTAAGTATAAGAAATTAATTTCTTATACTTTAAATTTATTTTAGTAAATATAATAAATTAGTGTCACTTAGCATTTGATAGATTTGGTCTCATAATTACACACCTTATGATGTGGAAAATAATTTTTCAAAATATAATTAGGTTAGTACTTAGGCATTTTTAGGGTCTAAGTATTAAACCTAGGGATTTTAGTACATAACTTTTGTAATTAATATCCATTATTGGTAAACATATAGTCATTTTTAGGTTTTTAAGCCTTATGGATTAATTCTTGGCATTTTTAAGAGTCTTAGGTTTGTCAACATTAAAGTTTATAAACCACTCACTTTGAAATTGATACAAAGTGGTGTGATTGGGGTAGCATAGGTCATATTGATGACCTACACACATTAGATAATTTTTGTTAATTTCACTTATTCATAGTCCTTCACTCATCTTTGATCACTTCCTACTCATGCCTCATCACCTCTAATCACTCTCTCATAATTATTTATTATCCTTAATCATTACCTCATTAACCCTCAATGTCTTTAGTCATCTCTAATCACTCCCTTATGATCCTTGATTACACCCTCATTGACCCTCACTATGACTCATCATCCCTAATAACTCACTCATTGTCCCTCTTCATCCCTCATCACTCCCTCATTTAACCTCACCATCCCTCATCATCTTTAATCACTTCCTCATCATCTATAATCACTCCCTCATTGGCTCTCACCATCCCTCATCATCTCTAATCACTCCCTCATTGGCCTTTACAATCCCTAATCACCACTTCATCATACCTAATCATTTACTCCTCATCCTTTATCATCTCTAATCACTCCCTTATTGATCCTCACCATTACTCATCATGTATAATCACTCCCTCATTTCCCCTCACCATCCCTCATGATGCAGAGCCGTATTACATAATATGCTTGTCCAAGTTCTTTGCCAATATCTATTTAACTTTCACTTTGCCTTTTATTTCTTGAACTCTATCTATGGACCCTGCACACATTTAAAATTCACACCTATATTTTATTCATTTCATTTATTCTCCACCATTCTTCAAATGATCTCACTAAACCCTTCATTTTATTCTCCTTACTCAATGCATTCAATCTCTCTTACTTTGAGACTATCCCCCTTACTAGTCTTTACACTTTATAAGCACTTGTAGCAAATATTATCTCTAGTTACTTAGGATTTAGTAGGGATTTGGAAAAATTCCTTCCACTCCTTTGAGTTCTCTCTAACTTCTTCTCAACCCTACTTAACTTCTCAACACAATCCTCATATCATACACTAGCTCTTGCTCTGTCATAGGCTCTTTTTATACAGACTCAAATCATCAAATCAACCTCATTTATGGATACATTGTAATATATCCCATTTATTCATAAATTTCCATTCAACTATATGTTAACTTCTTTTGGCTCTTCCTACTTTTAGATTAGGTCTTTAGGTTTCCTTTTACCCTATCTATCATGTAGTCCTCCCTCATCTATATTTATCCATACTTACACAACTTAAAAACACTATATTATATTTTTGCATGTTGAACTCAAACTTTTCACCAAATTTCATGAATTATTGATAGTTACAACTCGTAAAAACTCACCTTGAAAGTAAAAACCCTAATACAGGGTTTGGATTGGTTTCATAGACTTGAGAAGGGTCAAAATGAGATTTCAATCTTACAAAGGAATTTATAATTACTTTGAATCTTTTATTAGGTCTGATTTGACCCTATTCACATTTTCCATGTATTATATTTCCCTTTTTAAGCTACAGTATATTAACTTAACCAAATTTGAATAGACTATGTACTCAGTCACAAGTATGTAGTAATCTGAGAAGAGGTTATTTATTATAATTCATTAAAAAAATGGTTATAAATAAACATTAAGGTTTAAAATCCTCCACAAAATGTTTACACACTTTAAAAAATCAATTCATTCCATCTATAACACTCAATTTTCCAATTTCTATGAGATACCACTTTGACTATGTTAAGTTTCTTGATGATTGAAGGACTATTTTAGTTTTCTTTTTGCTCATCCAAATATATGAAAAATAATTGAAAGACTATAATAATTCATTATAATATTATAATAAACTCAACAACATATAAATTTGAATGTTCACTCCAATACATGCATATACCTTCTCACATAGATGTATACTCAAAACTTTTGCTCATAGAAGATAGGGTAGTTTAACATAGAATGTACATAGTATAATAACAACATGCAATGTTTAAAGACTATTAATGAATTATTATGTCAAGTTACTAATTACTCATACATTCTAAAATCCCACCAAATATAATCTCCTCTTCCACAAGACTCTGACCTTCACTTAGATTTCAAGGCATAGTTTGTAAAAACACAGGGTATACAGTTTGTAATTTGAACATTCAAAATATTTGAAACTAAAATGACAAATGATATAATCAACATCAAATAAAAGGTATTTTCAACTTACCATTCACACAAAGATCATAAATAAATTGTTACTAATCATGTTTCATGATCATGCACACTGTCAACTATCTTTGCACATATTCAAGAAGATACAGGGTCTATTTGCTTTCTTGTCTACAAATTATCAAAACTTGTCTTTATTAACCTATTTGGGGTTATTTATATTCATCCTTTTTAATCCTACCCCCTTTAACTCTCTTTAATCTGACTCTAAATACAAAATAAGACATGAACAAGACTCTTCTTACCAAATAACCATTAATTAAATTCTAACTTCTTTTATATGTTGAGAGTGTCCATACCAAAGTATAACGTGTAACAACACCAAATTAAACATTGGACTTATTGAAACAAGATTGAAGTCTCTTTAAAATTTAAAAAATTCAAATGAAAGATTGGCAGGAAAGTCGAATATAACTCTAATTCAAAATTGACACAAAACTAGAAACTTAGAAAGACCCCAACCAACTTCTTATGACCTTGACCACCTTATAAAGACTCTAAACATGTAAACTAGATCACTATTTATATTGGGTAGTGTTTCTCCTACATCACCTCATCATCCCTAATCACTGTTTCATCATACCTCATCATCTTTAATCACTCATTCCTTGTCCCTCATCTCCCCTAATCACTCCCTCATTAATACTCACCATCACGCATCATCCCTAATCACTCCCTCATCCTCCATAATCACTCCCTCATTGACCCTCACCATCCCTCATCATCCCTATTGATTCCCTCATCATCTCTACTCAATTCTTCTGTATCCTTCCTCATCCTTAATCACTCCATCCAATACCTTGATGGTGTTTTTTGTTTGAGTTTAACAATGTTAGGAGATACAAGTGGAGAGTTGAGTGCTAGTATAAAATATATACATATTGATCAAAATGATGTGGAGGAAAATTTGAAACAAAAATATTTAAAACCTATGAAAAAATATGGCCCCATTATAAATGATGTAATTCACAATTGAAAATCTACCAAAAAAAGAAAAGTAAGTAAAACCACCATAACACCAAAAATGGGTAGTAAATACATGAGGGTCACCAAGTTATGCAATTTCTTGAAACCAATCAATTACTTTTCATATGAGGACATTTTATGATCTCAATAATTATATTTAATGCCTTCTATTTGTATTTATATTGATTGAGTCATCATACCAGAGAGTGGAAAATAATTTTCAAATGATTAGAACAAGTAGTTCAAGATTGGAAAGTGGTTCTTAATTCATAACTTCAATATTCAATCCAATGAAGAGTGTCTCACTATGATCTCTCTTCTTACACATCTCAATAAGTGGGTACAAGTTATCTATCACCATAAAAATTTAAGTAGATAATATATTATGAACCTAATGATATGGTTGGTACTAAAAATATCTCTACTTCCCCCAATAAGAAATTATATGAATTAAAAATATTATTTCATTAACAAATGTAGATCAATGGTGAGACAATACACTTCATCATTTATAATATAAGTTAGCATAATTTAATTTCTCCTAAATCATATTTTCAAAAATTGAACTTGAAATTTATACATCATCCATAACCATACGTTAGTGTATGGTCTAGCGTAGGCCTTGAGAAGTGGATCACCTAGTAGTGTCACTTGGTGTACAAAATCAAACTTTTTAAAGATGTAATCCTTTGTGACATCTCACCATTATAGGTGTGTGATTATTTACATGTGGTCAACCATGTATTTACCATTGACATGGAGTCTATGTAGTAAATCCTTAAAATTTTGTGATAGATTGTCTAGATCTAAAATACCATATATTGTAGTCAGTTCATAAGCTTTTAGTCATTAGTACCAGGAAGTGCAATAATATTGTCAATTTTAGTAAGAAGTATACTCTTAATGATAAGAAGTAAATGTTTAATGACATCATTATGTCACTATATCATAGTGTGGTTTATCCAAAAATAACAAAGATAAAATATTTAAACCATAAACTAGCTGAATATAAATATATCTTTTAGTCACATATATATGTTCCTGCATACTATACACTAAACAATACTATTGATTTGATCCCTTAACTACCTTAACTCAAACCTCTTTATACAACATATAATTTCTAGAGAATGAATAGATCAAGTGGTAGATCCATGAAATCATGGTTAATGGACACATGATGCCCAAATTATTGCCTTGCAGAAACCCAATTATGTTTGTGCCAAAGTTTTGAATCAATTAAAAAAATATTAAAAATATTAACGTGAAGAAATACTATCCTCATTCAAATATTAAGGCATTTTTATGCCATATACATGGTGTAGAAGTCTTTTCCAAAATTTATCTTAAGTTTGGGTATCATCATATTCATGTTAAACCTTTAGACATTTGGAATATACTCTTAAAAACAAAGGAAGAATTGATTGACTAGTTGATTATGCATTTTAGGTTAAATCATATAATGAATTCATTCATTTTAAGATGTTTAATGATATCCTTAGGGCCTTTACCTATTCCATTTTTTTAATCTACCTTGATGACATCTTAATCTTGAGAAAACATGGGATGAACATCTACACCATGTTGAACTAGTGTTTCATATTTTTCAAAAACATATTTTTGTGATAACATAAATAAATGTTAATTTTTCATGCAAGAGATAAAATATTTGGGACACATTACACACACAAGGAGTGTATGTGTGAACCTATCCAAGATTCAAGTTATACAAGAATGGGAAACACTAAATAACTTTACACCTGATTCAAATCTTCTCAGAATTAGAAAATTATACAAGAGAGTTGTGTTTAATTTTTATTTTTTAAACCCAAACTACCAAAGGTGGAACTAAAAAAAGTTTCATTTAGTCAGCTGCACAATAAAGACAATTCTATGAACTAAAATTTAGAATCTATTTTGTGTTAATACTTATGTTACTTGACTATAAATTTGGAAGATCATCCAATTCATTCAGTAATAAAATTCACTATCACAAATGGGTATTGACAACACAAGTTCTAGAAAATAGTTAATATCTATTATAATGGATTAAAGAAAATATGATTGGAATCAAAGATATCTTTAGGGTATAAAGTTACACTAGATGATGAGGGAGAGATTAGAGATGCTAAGGGATGATGAGGTTCATAATGGAGTGATGAAGGATGGTGAGGGTCAATTAGGGAGTGATTAGTTATGATGAGGGATGAAGAAAGATTTATTAGGTATTATGAGGGATGAGAAGTGAGTGATTAGGGATGATGAGGGATGGTGAGGGATGGTGATACTAAATGAAAGAGTGATTAGGGATGATAATCCTAAGTGATTAGAGATGATGAGAGACAACTAAGGTCAATGAAGGAGTGATTAGGGATGAAGAGGGAGTGAATAGGGATGAGAAATTGATTAGATATCATGAGGGATGAGGAAAGAGTGATTAGGGATGATGAAAGATGGGGAGGGAGTGGTTAAGGATGATGAGGGATGGCGAGGGTCAATGAAGGAGTGATTATGGATGATAAATGAGTGATTATATATGATTAAGTAGTGTGAGGGTCAATGAAGGAGTGATTAGGGACAATTAATAATGATGAGAGAGTGATTAGGGGTGATGAGGCATAAGTAGGAAGTGATCAAGGATGAGGGAAGGATGATGAATAAGTGAAATTAACACAAAGTGGTTGTCTAATGTGTGTAGGTCATCAATGTGATATATGCTACCAAAATCATACCACATTGCATCAATTTCAAAGTGAGTGGTTTGCAAACTTCAATTTTTTCAAACCTAAGACTCTTATAAATGCTAGGAATCAATCTAGAAGGCACAAAAACCTAAAAAATGACTATATGTTTACCAAAAATGGATATCAATTACAAAAGATATATCCTAAAATCCCTAGGTTTAATACTTAGATCCTAAAAATGCCTAAGTACTGACTTGATTGGATTTTTAAAAATTATTTTCCACATCATAAGGCATACAACTGTGAGACCAACTTTATTAGATGCTGAGTGACCCTAATTTTTTATATTTACTAAAATAAATTTAAAGTATAAGAAATTAAATGTAAAAGATAAAAGTAAACTTTTTTTTAATATTTAATTTCTTATACTTAACATTTAGAGTAGTAAATATAAGCTTATAGATAAATTTGGCTTCATATGCAACTCCCAAATGCTCATGGAGTTGGTTTTGAACTTATAAAAAAGAAACATGTACATGTTGTACAATGCACTATGCACACATTTTATAATTTGTATGTATTATTTGAATTTTAAAAAAGTAAAGTTATATTTTTACATTTAATTTCTTATACTTAACATTTAGAGTAGTAAATATAAGCTTATGGACAAATTTGGCTTCATGTGCAACTCCCAAATGCTCATGGAGTTGGTTTTGGACTTATAACAAAGAAACATGTACGTGTTTTACAATGCACTATGCACACATTTTACAATGTGTACACATTATTTGAATTTAAAATAATGTGTATGCTTTATTTGAATTTAAATTGAAAACTAAGCCTTTAGGCTCAAAAATGGCTTGGATTTTTGAGCTAAAGGTTTGGAACTGTGCATCTACAATTGAGACCAAGAGTTTTAGGAAAAAACAACAAATTTCAACTTCAATCACCAAATATGCTATGGATTTCAACATCAAAATTAGAAAAATTATTATGATTATGATAAGCATGTTTTCCTATTTCTAAATGTATGATTTTTATAAATTTTGAGCTATTTTAAGGGTTCAAACTATATTTATTTCTAACAACACCTTTTTTAGGCCACTACATGCCTCACCCATACATGCCTATTCATGTTTATCTATTTTTTCTTTCATTTATACAAATGCAAAACAAATTATATGGTATCAAACTAGGCCTAATTCTATACACATTCAAAAAAAAAAACCAATTTTTGTTTTGTTTTGAGGTAGTTAGGGTGGGTCATATAGACAACCATCCATTTTTTGTCAATTTTTAGGATATACTTAATTGAAAAATTAATATAAAAATATTCATCAAAAAATTCAAAGAAAAATTTGTAACACACTAGAAGATCTAATTTGAATATTCACCAAAGGGTTTCTAAAAATATTTAACGATGCTCAAAAAATGGTGGGTCGCACAGAATGGTAAAATTTAAATTTTGTTAAAAAAAAGAGGTCTTCTTAAAATTTTAGATGTTTGACCTATTTATACTTAACCATTTTTTTAAAAAAATATTTTTTTGGAAAATAGACTCTAAATTCTACAATTCATGTTTTTATACCATCTTCAAATTTTGAACATAGCCATCTCTAATTATCTACAAAAGTTTAGATTTCAGAAATTTCAAAAAAATCATGTCCATGGGTAGGCCATTTTTCCTCCCCAAAGTTGGTGTACTTACCCTAAAACCATATAATATCATATTATTTGAGACTTATTGGAAAAATATTTGTTAACAATTTGTCATTATTTGCATAGTTTAGACAAGTTAAATGGATGCACACAAATACTATTTAAGATCAACTTTGACTTCATAGAGAGGAAGCTTAGGATCCAAAAAGCCAACTGGTAATGGTTAATATGAATTTTTTGGTGATAAAGGGTTATAAAACAAGGAACATGAGTCCGTTGAGGGGCTAGCATGAGAAAGAGTTTGCTCAAGTTGAGATAATTTATCTTTCAAGGCAATAACTGCATGCTCAAGAGTAGTATTTGTAGAGATCAATAGAGGAGTATAAATAGATTGAGTAGGTATAGGCATGGATATATTTTGGAAACCAAATGATATTCCTAAACCAAGGGATGGTGATATAGAAGTAATTGGAGGTGTAGAAATACGAATGGATGCACTAGCGGAAGTGACAACATTGGAAATACTACCTTGGGAACCTTTATTTTGATCATCTCTACCAGCATATAAAAGTGAGTAAATATTATCTTGATGTTTAAGATGATTTTCTATAAACTATGTTCCATCAGTTTCATCATATTTTATTTGAGTATTGGATTCTATAAGGAGAGTCATAATGTGCCCTTCAATAGGTTGTGGAGTAATAATTTTAGGATCATTTGAAGTATAAGATTATAGACAATATATAAGACATACTTCTTATTTTTCCCATGTCATTTTAGATTTTGAAATAAATATTTTGATGGTGCTTGCACTAGAGAAGAATAATGACATGATATAGTCATGAAACCATTTTAAATATAAAGATCCTAAGTTTAAACATTATTTATCATATCTTATTGATTAATTTGACATTAAATCAAAGCAAAAATATAATGAATAACATTTTGAAAAGTAACAAAAGATGTAACAATGAATTGCATGAACCTATGTAACATATGAAATAAACAATAATTCATTTATCCCATTATGAATTCAATATAATAAAAAATCATTGTATAAAAGGTGATCTAAACAAGGGTTTGAATGATTATATGGGATCTCAAACATTCTTTCTCATTCATAGATTTATTTTCAGCCAAATATTTAGAGCATTAACTATAGAGGTTAAATTGTACTTGTAGCTCAGTTGTCTCTAAGAGTATTGTTAGGCCCAAATCTCACACCCTGGAAGAGAGTGTTCAGTCCTCTCCTAGATTTAGGTAACATGGGAACATTTCCAAGGCTTTTGGGTATGCCTATGCTAGAAATGAGCCCCTACATTGAAAGGGCTAGCTCCCTATATAAGTCTTTGTCAAGACAACTTGCTTAAAAGGAAAAGAGTTAGGAATTTGTAGAAAAAGGAAAATTTTAAGAAAAGAAATCCTACTTTATGGGTGGTGATGCACCAAAACCATCTTTCCACTTGAATGTCAAATTACTATGCATGAAAGCAAAAATAGAACTATTTATAAAGATTTAAGGAAACTAAAAACAATATTTCAATGTAGAGGTAAGGCATGCAAAAAATAGTGTAAGGAAAATGAGATGAAAGGCAAGATTTGTGCATTCAAGGCATTATTACACATGCAGGAATTAATTACACTAGGTACACACTGTGTGATCAGTTAGACTAAAATTCCTTGCTAGATGTGGAGGATAAAGTATGCAGAAGGATGGAAGATAATCTCAAACTACCACTATATGTCTCTCTCACATTCAGACCAAGAAAACCCAAAAAGGATTCAAAGAAATAAATCTATGCTAATTGCTCAAAGGCTAAAATTTTCTCATCCCAGTAGGGCTTCGCCATATGCTATATAGTTATCTTTTTACCTTGCCCAAGGGATGTATTTATAGCAAAAGGAAAATAATTTGAAGATCCCTTTGGTGCCAAAGGAAGGAATCATTTCTATTGGAGGTCACTATCTTTGGTTGCAACCAATTTTACCAAAGATGCTTGTTTTTTGTGTTCTGTTAAATCCATGTCACTCTCTTGGATGCCCTTTGCTTCCCCCTAAATATTCTTCTTTAATGGCCTCTCAAAAAGATGAGATATTTGATGGTAAGCATCAAAATGGTTATTGATAGAAGAGCCACCTGCAAAAAAACTTTGTCTTCATGTCTAACCTTCTCATCTTGGCCTTCTAGATGGAAAAATGATGCAGAGGAGGTCAATTTAAGATTACATCTTATTTTGACATGGAATAAGTGCCAATACCACATGTATTCTCCTTTTTATTCCTTGGCTAGCACCTTTTGATTGGTTCATAAGGGAGAGACATGGATCACCCCTGCTATGCCATCAATCTGCCTGGGCATGGATATCTATGAGCATCCTTCATCTCATTTGCCCCTGTTACATGGAGGATCCTTATTTTCTTGATCATGACTCTTAAGCACCATTGATTAGCTATTCAAGATTTATTTATTGCTTTACTCATAAAAAAATGATAATTGAAGCACCTTAGAAATCTTAATTTTGTCTTTACTTAACCATTTAGGTTTTTGGAACCACTTTACTTAAAAAAATTATAAGTAAAGCCTTTGTTCAAACCTAATTTGTAATGTAGTGACCCATTTAGGATTTCTGGACTCACCTACTTCACTTTGGACTCTTTGAGATGCTCTATTTATGAAGTTTATAAGTAAAGTGGTTGGATAATCCTGATTTTGTCTTTGCTGACCCATTCAGGTTTCTCATTACTCATTACTTTGGGATTTACCCTACTGACTACTTCAAACCTTCTAGCCTACTTTACTTATAAATATTATAAGTGAATCCTATGACAAATATCAACTTGCACTGTAGACCTAATCGGGTTTTGCCAATTACTTTAATGGAAGAAAAGCAGTTGAGAAACTTTGATTTGCACTATAGGGTCTTTTGCTTACCCATTAAATTTTCTCATCACTCAATACTTGCTTGTTTTCTAACAGCTATTTCATGATGTTAAAATTAACGTCCCCTAGCCTTGTCATGAGATATTTGAATCCCAATGGATTCTTCATGATCTTACTTTTGATGTCTCCCAACATGTCAACCTACCTTGCCTAGGCTTTCATTTCCCTCAGGTTTCTTCCTTGGGTGAATTCCTTTAGACAAAATGTCTAAAGGAATTTGTCCAGGTACTACATCGAGGGGAAAAGTCCCTTTGGAAAGTTTTTAAAGGGTACTTTAGAGGAAAGAATCCCTTCAATTTTTTTTTGAAGGGTACTTTGGAAGGGAGAAAGGGACAAAGTGACCCTTCGAAAAAAAATTGAAGGGCACTTGAAGATAAAGTGTCCCTTCAAAAAAAATTTGAAGGGCACTTCAAGAAGAAAAGTGACCCTTCAAAAAAAATTTGAAGGGCACTTGAAGACAAAGTGTCCATTCAGAATTTTTTGGAAGGGCACTTGGAGAAAGAACAGGAAAAAGTAACCCTTTGGAAAAATTCTGAAGGGCACTTAGATAAAAAGTGACCCTTCAATTTTTTTTAAAGGGCACTTTGGAAGGTGAGTGTCCCTTCAAAAATCTTTATAAGGACACTTAGGCAAAAAGTGACCCTTCAAAAAAATTTCGAAGGGAACTTTGGAAGGTGAGCGTCCCTTCAAAAATATTTCGAAGGACACTTAGGCAAAAAGTGTTCCTTTGAAAAGATTCTGAAGGAGACATAGGCAAAGGAAAAGCTAAGGAAAGAGCCTTTTAGAGGGGGAAAGAAGGGTTGAAGAAGGTAAAATAAAGAAGAAAAGGAAGGAAGTGAAGGGAAAAAGAAAAATAAGAAAAAGACAAGGAAAAGGATGGGGAGAAGGGATGAAGGAAAGAGAAAGGAAAGGAAGAAGAAAGGAAGAAGAAAAAAAAAACAAGGAAGGAAAAGGCCAGAAAAGAGAAAAAAAATTATACAAAAGTAAGAGGAGACAGACAAAAAAATGTATTTAGCCAATTTACATAGGGGTGAAAATTGGCTAACATTTTTGGTGATTCTCAAGGGAGGCATGCTTGCTATGCCTAAGACCATTCATCTTAATCCTTCCATTGGGCATGAATTCATGCATAAGGATTTCAAAATATTTGAATAAAATTCATGTCAAAACACAAAAATTAGATGATCACACACAACAAACCAAAAGGGAAGGACAACTTGTGCCAACACAACACTTAGGGAAAACAACAAAAAATAAAGGGAAGCAAACACACCTATACTACTATTTACAAGGTAGGTTGGTAGGGTTAGTAGAAAAGTTTCAAATGTATCCCATTGATTGTGATAGGCAGATCTTCTCCATTCATTTTGGCCAGTTGAAAGGAATTAATTTGATTATACTTTATGATGACATAGGGTCCACTCCACAAAGTGTCAAACTTTGTACGCTTGCCTAGCTTTTCCCTATCTTCATCCCACTTCAAAACTAAGTCACCTTCTTGGAAAAATCTTGTAGTTTCCCTCTTGTCGAAGGACTTCTTCACAAGTATTTGGTGATGCTCCATGGATTTATGTGCATCACCCCTTATTTCCTATAGCTGCATCCATTCTGTTAGTTAGACCTTCATTAGAGTGTTCTCAAGTAATTCCAACTACTTTGCAAGTACCAAAGTAGGGAGTTCTTGAGCTATGGACAACCTGGCTTCCCTCCCATGGACAAGCATAAAAGGAGATTTTCCAACTAATTTCTTGGGAGTAATCTGGTCAGTCCATAGGGCTATCTTCAACTTGCTATGCCATGCCCTCTGATTGGTCTCCAACATTCTCTTTCTTATTTTGATGAGGTTTTTATTAGTAGACTTAGCCAATCCATTAACTTGAGGGTAATAATTAGATGAAGTGCTCAAATAGACCCCATTTCTTACTTCCCAATTAGAAGTCTTGGCACTCATGAAGGCAAGTGCATTATCATAAATAATGGCTTGAAGATCCCCAAACCTTGTTGCAATGTTGTCATAGAACTCTATGATATCATTTTCGCTTACCTCCTTCAAAGCAACAACTTCCACCCATCTTTTAAATTAATTAGTGGCAGTCAATATCCACTGGTGTCCAGCACTTGATGGAGGATTGATCATGTCGATGAAATTGAGGCCCTATTGCATGAAGGGTTGATATACCTGGATAGGTCTCAATGGGAGAGATACAAGCTTTGGTTTACCCATAAAGAAGGCACATTGAGAGATTTTTTTGACCCACTAGTAGCAATATTTAAAAATACTAGACCAGTAATAACTATCTCTCATCATGATTTTAGCAGTTATCATTCTAGGAGAGAAGTGGCCTCCATCTGCACCATCATGGACCTTCTCCAATAGCATATCAAATTAGTCATTATCAACACATCTTAGTAGCACATTATTTACATATTTTCTAAAAATAATTCCATCCAATAGACAGTAAGGGATGGCCTACAGTCTAAAATATCTCCTTTGAGTTTTGTTCAAGTTATTGGGACACTCACCATTCTGAATAAAACTAATGACACCTTGTGTCCAACTTGGAGCTTGCATTTGATTAGTTGGTTGAGGTTAAAATTGGTTGGTCAAGACTTCCTCTCTTGGATCTTGAATATCTGAAGCTAGATGTTCACACAATCCACTTCCTCTCACCAATCGTGTCACTTTGATGTCCATGTTATACTCCATTACTTTTGTTATCCATCCAGCTCTCTTCTCAATGAGTTCCTTGCTCAAGAGAAACTCCTTAGTGCTGGGATGGGAAACCATGGCATGTATCTTATTATTAGAAACCATGTGCCTAAATCTATTACCCCCTTTAATCACTGATAGAGTCTGCTTCTAAAAAAAAAATACTTAACCTCATACTCATCCAATCCTTGATTGATAAAATCAATTGGCCACTCAATCTATTTGTCACTTTTTTGCATAAGCATGGTTGAGATTGTGTCCATGTTAGCAAAAGTATAAAGAAATAAATCCTTGGAGTAGTTTAGATTCAAGAGAGTGAGAGATGTTGCAATTATTTTTTTGATGGCTTCAAAATTTCTCTTGCCTTCCTTCATCTAAGAAAAAACTTGGTTCTTCTTAAGCATCACTGTGATAGGCTTTAACACAGTTACAAATCCTGGGATAAACCTCCTCACAAAGTTTATCTTCCCCAAGAAACATTGTAGTCCCTTCTTATACTGAGGCAAGGACAAGCCCAGGATAGATTCAATTCTTTTAGGATTAATAGCCAAGCCTTCCTTTGAAATGATGTGTCCCAAAATTTTTCCTTCATGAACAATGAAGATGCACTTATTCAAATTGAGGGATATCTCATATTCTCTACATTTCTCAAACACTTGTCTCAGGTGCTCCATGTGATCAACAACATCTTTGGAAAACATGGTGATGTCATCAAGATACACCATTATAAACTTGTTGATTAGGCCTTTAAAGGCCATGTCCATTGCTTGTTGAAATGTTGCTCCAGTGTTTGATAAACCAAAAGCCATCTTGTTGTAAGCAAAGGTCCCCCATTTTGTGTGAAAGCTATCTTATACTAGTCTTCTTCATTGACCAATATCTGGTTATAGCCTAAGTACCTTTAAAGAAAGGAGAAGTGTTAGGAACCTGAGACAACCTACATAATTTGCTCTATAGAAGGAAATAGATAGTGATCTTTAAGAGACACTCGATTAAGGTCTCTAAAATCCACATAGAGCCTGATTTATCCATTATTTTTATGGATAGGTACAAGGTTGGCTACCCAAGTTGAGTGCTTGATAGGAAATATATGAACATGAACTTGATTAGCTTGGTCAACTCCTTCTTCATTATTTCTTCAATCCTGGGATTGATAAGCCATTGTTTCTACCTGACTAGCTTGGCTCTAGGTTCTAACTCAATGGTGTAATAAGCTAGGATCAAATCAAACCCCTTCAAGTCTTTGTACTCCCAAGCAAAGATGTCATGGAATTATTTGCATAGTTTGACAAAGTCATACCTTTTAGACAAGGAACAAAGTTTACCAATCTTTAGGAGCTTGTCTTTGAAAATTAGGATCCTCTCATAATTTTCCTCCTTTGTAGACATGCTTACTCTCTCCTTCTTCTTCTTCTGGTCATCCTCATTAAAGACACTTTCCAAGGTAATTAGTCCCTTGGGTATTTTATTTATCTTCAAATAAAATATTGATCAAGCAATTTCTGCTGGTTCCTTGAGGAGAAACATGCCTCATTCTGTAAGAAATGTGCAATGTACTGGTCACTCTTGAACACTTGCCATGACACTTCATTATCAAGGATGGAAGGCCTTATAATTATATTAACATGAAATTGATCCTTCTATTTTGCTATAATAGTAGTTGTATCGAACTATGCCCTAATTGTAGTCAACCTATTAGCATGATTGTTTGAATCCCTTGGTATGGGTTGTATGTTGATGGCATGAAAATCTTCAAGTAGATCCCATACCTTGTGATTATAGGATTTAATCAAAGGGTTATTCATTGTAACTTGAATTCTTACTTGATGAATGATTAGATCATTATCTCCATAGACCTTCAGATTCTTGATTCCTCTCCTTTTGCCTAATGGAGGCCATAAACTAGGCCTTCATAATCTGCTACATTGTAGGTACAACTAAAGTGGAATCTAAATGAGGAGTAATACTAAGTTTTTGATGGAGAGACAAGCATGAATCCAGATCTTACACCTGCTCTACTTCTTGAGCCATCAAAGAACATTTCCCACATTCCCTCAAACTTATGATCTTCATTGGTGAGTGAAGGGGTTGGAGTATCCTTCTCATGCATGTAGTAAACTCTTAAATTAGTCTCCTCTATGAAGGTGTATGGATTGAGTCCATGAGTCTCAGTGCTATATTTATCAAGAAAGATATCAGAAATGCCTTCAAGAGGGGGGAAGCTTCATCTTCTATGATGACTTCTTCCTTGTTGATTAAATAATTCTGATTTGGAATTGTCTCTAAGCATGGATTGATATGGAACCTTGCCAAGGGATGAGTCCTTATGCTCACTTTGGTTCCATACCTTGTCTTGAAATCTAGAAAGGACCAATCAATAAAAAGGTATCCTCCTATCTTTACAATGAAGTCTCTTGAAAAGAAAATGGAAAAATGTGCTGGAAGGTCCACTACCACCACGTCCTGTATGATAGCAAAGCTGGGGTAGCCATGAAGAAAAACATTCAAACCTTTTACCAAATCCACTATCTTAGTTGGTGTCCCATCCAACTGTAAGACACCTTTCCTATGAGGCTCATATTTTAGTCCCCATTTGTCAGCTACCACCTTGGGCATGATTGTAGTGCTTGTTCCACTACCCACGATGCAATTATGGACCAATTTATCTCCCAAAATGAGTGTGAGATAGAAGGGTGGAGGTTTCTCTAACTTGGTAGAAGGTTACAAGATATGAATTGGAAAATTTTTAAGAGACACACCACTATGCTTAGAAGCTTGAGGAGTCACGTGAATGTTTTCAAGCTGCTCTTGTAAGAACTTCTTCTGACCAGGCATGTGCGAGACTTCCCATAGAGATATGTTGGTATTGGCATTCTTAAATGAATCAAAAATGTTCAGATGGGAATAATTAACCCTCTCTTTCATCCTTGAATGCAATGAATAAGTCTGAACTTATTGTGTTGCAGGCTTGACAACTTCATTCGTATTATGGTTTTATGGAGAAGCATGGCTGGTAGTAGGTGTTGTATTAGAATTTATAGCTTAGGGCATTGGAGGAACATTAATTGGAGTGACATGTGCCCTTGGAACATCCCCTAGAGCTCTCTTCTTGGCTCTTGTGTTGTCAACAACTGACATGATTTGATTCAACACGTACTCATTTCGAGCTTGGAAATTCATCATTCCTATATTTTGGTTACACCCTTCTCCATGAACATCTCTTTGGTTGGGGCCTAATTCATTTGAATTCATGTAAGGAGTGGACTACTCTTGTGTTTCCAAAGCTTGGTTAGCTCCTCCATCATTATGCATGAATTGATCTTGATGTTGTCCCCATTGAGCAAAATGATCTTCTCCTTGAACTAGATTAACATGTAGTAGGACAACTACCTTTACTAGAGGAGTGAAGCAAGGATTGTAGACATTGAGCTACCTATTGTAACTTTTCTAGTCTTGTCCCCTTCCTTGATAATGGTACTAGGGTGGGGCTCTATATCCTTGCTAAGGATAATATTGATGATTGGAGGGAGCACTTGCTTGGAACTAAACTTACTTGAGATGAGCTCTCAATGATCAGATTTCTTCATCCTTATTCACATCATTAACCACCTTCTTAGGAAAGGCTATTCAATTCATATTAGCATGAAGAATTTATGCTATTCTAAGAGATTCAACTGAATTATGAGACAAGACAGGCTTGGAACTCTTGGAGGGAGTTTCCCAGCCTATATTAAACTATTTTTAGCTTCAATTGCTAGTTCATATATGTCTGGAAAATTAAAACCTCCCATAGACTACAACATAATAGCTACATCCATGCCAATACCTTTGAGGTATGTGGGGAACACAAAGATAGGAGGGGGTCTAATGATAGGTGGTAGTCTATGACACATCCTTTGGAATATCTCATTGAAGTCCCCCATAGACTCATTAGGACCTCTTTTTATAACATTCAGATGATGAATCGATGATGTATGGTCAGATTTGTTTTCCAACCTTGTAACCAAAAATTCTCCAAAACCATCCCAACTTGTAATACAACCATCTTCCAACGTTATGTACCAATAAAGTGCTTTGCCTTTTAAAGACATGGCAAGCAACCTAATGGTTACGTTATCTCTAATGACATTGTGGAAATTACAAAAGTTAGAGATATATTTGATATGTTTAGATGGTGTGATAGGGCCCTCGCCATTAAAACTAGGGAGGCTTTTAGTGGTGTTAGGAGGGATAGGGTCATATGTGGGAAGGTCTATGAGATTTTGGGTTTTTAAAGTAGGGAAGGGTTGATGTCTATCCATCTCTTTTCTCTCACCCATCTCTCTTCTCTCCCTTTGATTTTATATTTCTTCCTCCTCTTCAATTTCTTCCTCTTATTAAACTTCTTCTTCCTCTCCAAAACCTCCTTGCCAAGGATCTCTTAGGGATAGGAGTGGTTCTAGACATTACTCTTCAAGAAGGGCTTCAGCTAAAGGGGCTTGATCAGAACTCCTAGAGGGTCTTGTGAGGACCATGTAGGATAATGTATAAAACTTGGTCTAGAACCAAGGATTCACACCCTATTAGAGTCACCAAATGCTAGGTTAGGAGTATTTTCACTATTTTAGACTTGTCAAGACCAAAATTCACCTTGACTTAGCAGTAAAACTTTGTCCCACTGGGCATGCTAAAATTGTTAGGCCCAAATCTCACACCCTAAAAGAGAATGTTCAATACTCTCCTAGATTTGGGTAACATGGGAACATTTCTAAGGCATGTGGGTATGCCTATATTGGAAATGAGACTCTAGGTTAAAAGGGATAGCTCTATAAGTCCTTGTCAAAACAACTCACTTAAAAGGAAAAGAGTTAGGAATTTATAGGAAAAGGAAAATTGCAAGAAAATAAATCCTACTCTACAGGTGGTGATGCAATGAAACTATATTTCCACATGAATGTCAAATTCTTATGCACGATAAGGCAAAAACATAACTATTTCTAATTCTTTAAGGAAAATAACAATAATATTTCCATGTAGAGCTAAGGCATGCAAAGAATGGTGCAAGGTAAATGAGATGAAAGGCAAGATTTGCACATTCAAGGCATTATTACACCTACAGGAATTAATTACACTAGGTACACACTTTGTGACCAATTAGACTAAGAGTCCTTGCTAGATGTGGAGGATAAAGTATGCATAAGGATGGAAGATAATCTCATACCACCACTATATGTCTCTCTCACATTTAGAACAAGAAAACCCAAAAAAGCTTCAAGGAAAAAATTCTATGCTAATTGCTCAAAGGCTAAAATTTTCTCATCCTAGTAGGGCTTCATCATATGCTACATGGTTATATTTTTCCCTTTCCCAAGGGATGTATTTATAGAAAAAGGAGAATATGATGAAGATCCCTTTTGGCACCAAAGGAAGGAATCATTTCTATTGGAGGTCACCATCTTTAGCTATAACCAATTTTGCCAAGATGATTATTTTTTACATTTTGTTTGCTCCGTGTCACTCTCTTGGATTCCCTTTACTTGCCACCTGAATATTCTTATTGAATGACCTCTCAATAGAATGAGATATTCAAGGGAAAGAATCACAATGGTTTCTGCTAGAAGAGCCACTTGCAAAAAAACTTTGTCTTCATGTCTAACCTTCTCATCTCAACCTTCTAGATGGAAAAATGATGTAGAGGAGGTCACTTTCAACTTACATCTTATTTTGACATGGAAAAATTTCCAAGATCACGTGTATTCTCATTTCTATTCCTTGGCTGACACCTTTTGATTGGTTCATGAGGGAGAGACATAGATCGCTCATACACAGATCACCCCTACTATGTCATTGATTTGCCTAGGTGTGGATGGGTGTGAGTGTCCTTCATCTCATTTTCCCCTATCACATGGAGGATCCTTACTTGATTGATCATGACTCTTAAGCACCATCAATTAGCTATTCAATTTTTCTCAATTGCTTTACTCATAAAAAAATGATAAGTGAAGCACCTTGGAAATCTTGATTTTGTCTTTGCTTACCCATTTGGGTTTTTCAAAACCACTTTACTTTTAAATTTTAGAATTAAAGCCTTTTTTCAAACTTGATTTGCACTGTAGTAACCCATTCACATTTTTTGGACTCACCTACTTCACTTTGGACTCTTTGAGCTGCTCTTCTTATGAAATTTATAAGTAAAGCAATTGGATAATCTTGATTTTGTCTTTGTTGACCCATTCAAGATTCTCATTGCTCATTACTTCAGCCTTTACCCTACTGATTGCTTCAAACCTTATAGCTTGCTTTACTTATAAAGATTATAAGTGAACCCTATGACAAATATTGACTTGCACTGTAGACCCAATTAGGTTTTGCCAATTACTTTACTTCCATGAAGAATGGAAGTAAAGCCGTTGAGAAAATCTGATTTGCACTGTAGGGTCTTTTGCTTACCCATTTAGGTTTCTCATCACTCATTACTTGTTTTTTTCCAATGGCTATTTCATGATGCCAAAATTGATGTCCCCTAGCCCATCACAAGATATTTGAATCCCAAAAGCTACTTCATGATCTTAATCTTGATGTCTCCTAGTACATCATCTGAAGCACCTTCCTTAGCTCTCATTTCCCCTGAGTTTCTTCCCTGGGTGAATTCTTTTAGACAAAATGTCTGAAGGAATTTGTCTAGGTAATGGGTCAAGGGGAAAAGTCCCTTCAAATTTTTTTTGAAGGGTACTTTGGAGGAAAGTATCCTTTTCGAAATTTTTCAAAGGGTACTTTGGAAGGGGGAAAGGGACAAAGTGATCCTTTAGAAAAATTTTGAAGGGCACTTGAAGACAAAGTTTCCCTTCAAAATTTTTTCGAAGGGCACTTGGAGAAAGAACAAGAAAAAGTGACCCTTCAAATAAAATTTTGAAGGGCACTTGGATAAAAAGTTACCCTTCAAAAATTTTCCAAAGGGAACTTTGGAAGGCAAGTGTCCCTACGAAAATTTTCCAAAGGACACTTAGACAAAAAGTGACCCTTCAAAAATATTCTGAAGGACACTTGGGCAAAAAGTGACCCTTCAGAATTTTTTGAAGGGCACTTTAGAAGGTGAGTTTCCTTTCATAAATCTTCCAAAGGACCCTTAGGCAAAAATTGTTCCTTTGAAAATATTCTGAAGGACACTTAGGTAGAGGAAAATCTAAGGAAAGCGCCTTTCAGAGGGGGAAAGAAGGGCCAAACAAGGTAAAATAAAGAAGAAAAGGAAGGAAGCAAAGGGAAAAGGAAAAACAAAAAAAAGACAAGGAAAAGGATGGGAAGAAGTGATGAAGGAAAGACAAAGGAAAGGAAGAAAAAAAAACAAGGAAAGAAAAGGCTGGAAAAGAGAGAAAAAAACTTGTGCAAAAGTAAGAAGGGACAGACAAAAAAAATGTATTTAGCCAATTTTCATAGGGGGTGAAAATTGGTTAACAAGTATGATGAGAGTAACTTATCTAGGTGATACGCTCTTCTCATATATACCACAAATCAAAAAATGAAAAGAGGATTCTTATGGTGTAAACAAGGGACCCTATGTATTTATAATATAATGTGATGATGCATAAATTAAAATCCATGTTTAGTGTTATTCAACGGCTTGAGTATTGGGGTAGTACCCTTTACACCATGGTCTTTGTAAAATAGATCACTTCTTAACATGTAATAATACTCACTAAGTAGTTTTATAAATAATATAAAATAATTGCTAAAAATAAGTAGTGATAAATTAGAAAAGAAAAAATAAATTCAAAACTTTTTTGTGTATTGATATCAAAACATTTCAACATGTGGTTGAAGGAAAAATCTTCAATGTTAAATGTCATCCAA
The DNA here is from genome assembly GCA_037957365.1 of Torreya grandis. Lineage (NCBI taxonomy): Eukaryota > Viridiplantae > Streptophyta > Pinopsida > Cupressales > Taxaceae > Torreya > Torreya grandis. The sequence continues at coordinate 3,692,577 of JARHVA010000944.1, forward strand.
TGTTATAAGGAAATTTATTAAGTGTTCAATTAAATTCAAGGTCGAATATTTATTGGCTTGAAGTATCATATTTATATCCAAACTATTGAATAGTTTTATTTTAGTTTTAGGGATTTAAGGAAATGTGTATGAATTACTAGGACAAAAATCAAGCAAACACAAGTAGTGATCTAAAAAAAACATTATGGGTTCACAAAAATGTTTAATGTGTTTTATTTTTATTTTAAAATTTAAATGAAATAAAATACTAATTTATTAAAAACTGATTTAGATTATAAATTATACATAACCTAAATGTCAAATACCAAAATTTATAGAAATGGAGAAAAGATATAAATAGTAAATGTGCAAGAGATATGCAAAACTAGATTAGCTATAATTTTAATGACTTTTTAAGTATATGAATCATAATAAACTAACTAGAAATCTCTATAGACTATGTCACAGTTGAAAACATGAATCTGTGATATTATGGGACATGACCATGCTAGGAAGATAGGAGTGCATTGTGGCATTGAATATTTACTATGGCCACATCTTGGTTGAATGTGAAATTGATTTTTGTTTGGGAATACCCATGGATGTCTAAGAGGGTTTCCTAATTGATTGTGTGTGTTGATTTTCATCAATGAAGACCTATAAAAGTGAAAACCTAGATTTTGTACAAAAACCAAATAGGAGATCAAATTCCAAGGGAGAATCAAGAAAGAAAAATAACTGAGCTATCCTTAAAAAACCCTACATAATATGAATGTTGCCTACATATCCCAAAAGAATCTCATGCTAATGTAGTTTTTACACCTATAATAAGTGTTTGAATCTTGATAATATCTATATGATTGCAACTAGATAGATTGACTTGAATGCTTGACAATGAGTGCACTTAACCTATAATAAAATAGATTCAGACTTGGGTTAGGACTCTTATAATAAATTATAATTATAATTAGGAAGAATAGTGATATTTTTCTCAAATTTCCAAGTGATTAATAGAGAGATGCTAGATATGTTTTGAATGATCTTGATGTGCTTTTATAGAAGAATATTTCAAATATTTTCATTAATCAAATTTAAAAAATGCACATGAGAGTTGTTATGGAGCGTCTCAAATTTGAAAAGTTACCATTGGAACATTGGGATAGGGTTGCATTAGTGGAAAGTGACAACTTGTGGTCTTATCTACCTCATGCAATCTTGTCCCAGAAGCTCGAAGACTATTGGGACTTGGCTGACATGAGTTTGTATACTAAATAATGATGAATATGGATGAAAGAGGGATGTCTGTATGATGTTTTTATTATTTACGAGACAATGATCTTCTTATATATCTTACAAGTTAACATAATGGTGAAATAAGTCATGTAAGGTAAGGATGTTAAGATTAAACATTATCAAGCACTTAATAATTAAATTCAAGTGTCTACAAATGGATAAAAGTTATAGACAACTAGGACTTTGTTATAGCTCCTATTTTACTCATCAATTATGTTTAATTCTTGACTACCATCTTATTCCTTGCTCTAATTTCTTAAAGAATATGTGAAAATTTTTAATTTTTTATCTTGAAGAGCTATATATATATATATATATTGATATCATGACTTTATGTTGAACTTGAATTTGGTTTCTCTCAATAAGGTCTTGACTCCTAAAATTCAATGAAATGTATCCATTTATTTAATGTCCCTTGATTCTATGATAGTCACATAATATATTTCAATCATAATTTTTAGGAAAAGGTTTTAAAGGATTAATTTCTATTCATAAAGGTAAATTAATCATGTTACACTCAAGTAATTTATCCATATTTTATTATGGGATCTCACCAAGCTTAGTGGATTTCATTCTTAAGTTCTCTTTTTCGAGTCATGATAAGCCTATGAGATGGTATTTCTATGGTATTGACTTCACTATTAAGATCATTCTTGATTGGATACTAACTACCATTACTCTTATTTTTTATGTTGATTTAGTTTGAAAATTTAGAAGCATTCGAAGAAGATATTGAGAAGATACTCAAGGATATTAGTATTTAATATATTAATTTTAAATTATCTAACAACATATTGTTTTTAATCAAAATAATCATCAAAATTTTAAAAAAAAAATTATTTAATAATTGAAAGTAAACTATTAACAAAGAAGATTTAAATCTCATTATCTAACGATTCATAACTCATTTTGATAACCACATTATTAAATTTAATCAACACATAATATACCAATTGTGTTCATTGACTCATAATTTAATTTCAGATAATTAAAAAAGGTAACCTTCCTTCTAATATTACTTTTAAAATGAATTAGGAAATTATCCATAAGATGTGGAAACAACAAACTCAAAGGGCATAAAACTAATCATGAGCATAGTTTATTTTAGGATTCTAAAGGAATAATCTAATATAATGTGACGGGTGTTTTTTTTTTTTCTATTAAACATTTTAAATTTTGGAGGAAAAAAATATATTAGAAAGGGATGAGAAATAATTTCATAAGTTAAAGTTTATAAAAATGTCATTTGAAGTAATTATTTTGGTATTTTTTTAATCTTTAAAGAAAGTTTTTTAATTCAATTTTACATATTATTAAGAGAAATTTGTTTAATTCAATTTTACATATTATTAAAAGTTTATATTATGATAGCTATTTCAGTTCTTTGAGGCAATAATAAATTGTGATGAAGTAGAAGCAATAGGTGGAGCATAAGTGGTATTGGATATATTGAGGTAAATAAATAATAAATTATTGATGGGAATGCTTTTATTAGTATTAAAAAATATGACATTTGTAATATATGAAATAATTTTAAATAATTTAGAAAGCTATTAATGAATATTGGAAAAAATTCTAGGATGTTGAGAAGGGACATGAAATTAAATTTGAAAAAAAAAACAATTAAAGGATTTTGAGAATATATGAAAGGATTTTGATAATTTTGAAAGCGTATTATGGGATTTTGGGAATATTTTAAAGAATTTGTAAATAATTTAAAATAGTTTGATAAATAATTGAAGGGTTTCAATAATATAAAGGAAGGGGAAAATTAATAAGAGGATTGTGAAATGAAATGGAAATAGATAAACCGACACAATAAATATATTTTAAAGTATTTATTATTCTATAGATTTTTTATGGTTATCAATCAAATCTTTCTTATATTAATCATTGATAAGGTCTTTTTGAATGTTTTGGAATGTGGATGGTTGGTTATCATTAATAATGGTTTGAACATTCAATATTATTCTTAACTAATATTATTATCATTATATATATCATACAAATTCACATTGTTTATTAAAAAAGATAAATTTTAGAAATAGTTATATTATTATAATATTTTCTTTTCAAAGTCTAAATTAGATTTGGTAATAATAATTTTTTTAGCAACATGAAGCTACTTTTTGAGAAATATATTGATTCTTCTAATTGAACTTTTAGATATTGGAAGCAATTTTGGTATCTTAAATAAAAAATGAAAATAAAAGACCATAAAAGTGTGTTAGGGTTTTATGAATCTAAAAATATATATATTAACTCAAGTTTTGAGATCAAGTAAATTAAGTATAAAACAGAGATACAATTTTAATTATAAGGGCATTCAATACAAATAAATAGGTAAAAAATATGAATAAATTGAAATTAAATACAATATGGGGCAAAAAATAACCTTAAGAGTTATACGTCAATGTAACTTCATGAAAATATAATAAAAATAAATAAATTATAAATAATTAAATATTACAATAAATGTACAAATACAACATTAATATAAATAATAATGTTTAATTAATCATCTAAAATTAATAGAAAAATAAATATATATGGTTGAGATGTATATCTTTAATAAATAACTATGAAAGACTTTTCATCTAAATATGAACCTAAAAATTCATTTTTAGACTTGTCAAAAACTTCACAATAAAATCTGTGTTTGATTTAAAATATTATTATTATTGTTAGAAGAGCGTTGGGAACACTTATATGTAAGGTGCTAGGAGTGATGGGATCACTTATAACAAATTAAAAACAATAAAATTAACTCTTATATATATTTCAACCTTTGTTTTTCACTTTCAGGTCTCATGCATTTGACTCTTGTGTACTTACTATATTTTATCATTTATGCCATAACATGTTAGGGAAAATAAAGTGGATTAAGAAACATATTTTTAATATGATGTCATTGATTTATTAGGTTTCTAGGTGGGAAAGATGGTAATAATAATAATAAATAGCATAAAAAAATAAACTGAGAATGAAAATTGCATAACACAAATAATTGTTAAACTTATTTACTAAATATGATCTACAATAAAATGTTTTATAAAGTAATCATAAGTGTTATAATGATTTATTAATGATCAAATGGAGCATAAAACTTATATATAATTTATAATTGATATTTAAACTCAAATTGTTTTGGGTACTCATGCTAACTTCCAATACCTAACATCTAAAAAATGAGGAATATGGGGATATGGGGGAACATGAATACCAAATTAAAGAGGATCAAAAACACATATTAAGCTAAGGATTCACAGATTCCGTATTCTTAGAATCCTAATAGATTCAAGTCTTTACATAGTCAAAGATGGATATAATCAACAAATTGCCAACTCTAATATTCAGATTGAGGATTATCAATGGGAGAATATATGGGTGTTTCATTCATAGCTAAAAGCCAAAGTTTTTATATAGTTGGCTTTTCTTGAAAATATTTTAATAGGGGAGCATATTAATAAGAAAGGATACTTAGGTCCCATTATATGTATTTCTAATATCACAAAAGAGGTGAACCACTTGCACTTAAACTATAATTATGCATTTAAGATCTAATATGAATTCTTAAACTATTCCAACATTAACAAGGTGTTCAGTAAGTCCCTCTCAACATAGCTTAAAGCATGGGAGTGTGGTACTATTTTGAACCTCCTTAAATATATGTGAAATATGGTTCCTAATATTATCATACGTAAATCATGGTTAAAGAAAATATGAGAATTTTTGAAGAGCATCATGCTCACAGAACTTAGGGGAAACTTTGGAGAGAGATCAAAAGGACTATAACTAATTTTATTTTTATTTCAGAATGATAGAATAATAAAGAGGTTAATCCAAGTGAGCTGAATATTCTTTGTAATTGATTGTTCCCCCTCCCTCTTCCCCTATATGAGAATACATTGTGATAAGATGAAACCATCAAACAAAATGATTAAGAAAGTAAATATGATTAGTTATAGTTGGGATCTTTTGCAAAGGGTTTGTATAAGTTAAATTTTTATGGAGATTATAACTCAAACCTAGGAGAATCAGGAACATGATCAATCATAAGAAATGATAAAGGGGGAGTAGAGGCTTTCAGAAGTTTTTGCACAGATATCAACATCAATAATATAGCTTAGGTAGAAGGGCTAATTCTATGATTAAAAATGGCTACTAAATATAATATTAATAAGCTAATTGTTGAGGGAGACTCCCTTATTCTGATCAGAGTGATTCAAGAGAATAAAATGTGGAATTGGGAGATTTATAGTCTCATTAAAGAAGGTAAGAACCTCTTGAACAATCTAAAAGAAATAAAAATTAAGCATGTATACAGAGAAGGTAATAGGTTGGCAAATTGGGTGGAAATTTTGTTTGTAAACTCAAATATAAAAGCAATAACTGGAAGAATGAAAGATATCACGCAAGAATCTAGTTTTTGTGGGTTAAAGAATATTATTGTTGAAGAGTGTGAGAAAAATAAATCAATTTATTAAGTGGGTTAATTGGTAAAAAGACTTAATCTTCTTAACAACTATCATCAATTAGCAAGTATATGCATATTTAATATAAATTCATTTTAGAAAATATGTTTAATTTGTAATATTACATAAAAAATTTATAAACATGTTAAAATAACACACATTCTTTTTAGAAATTATGTATAAATTAAATTTGTATGATATAAAAATAAAAAAATAAATAAAAAAAAATTATTTAAAAAAAAAAATTAACTTCTTAATATTTTTTAAAATAAAAAATAAACATGTTAAAATAACACACATTATTTTTAGAAAATATGCATAAATTAAATTTGCATGATATAAAAGTAAAAAATTATTTTTAAAAAAAAATTGAACTTCTTGATATGTTTGTAAATTGTTATTTTGATAATTTTAAAATTATCTAAAATATATATATATATATATATATATATTTATAAAGATGGGTGAAAACCATGTGTAGAGCTTTAAGAAGTTGGAAGTCTGTAAAAGAAAGCCCATGTTCAATTTCAACAAATTTACTAATTGGAAAGGATGCTAAATCACATGAAATAAGTGAATGGGACCATTTAAGTGTTAAAATAGGATTTATATGATTTCAAATATATTTATTATTATTTTGACATAATATGATTGTTATTTTAAAAATATATTTTTTTGATTTAGAATAATGTAGGGAAATTTTTATTTATTAATTTTAAAAAAAAAAGTTTGATATATATAGATTTAAGTAAAGGTAAGGGATTTGATAAGAGTTTATAATTTGATATATAAAGGAGAATAAATCATTAAATTTCAATTTTTTAAAAATAAATCAATAAACAGTTAACATAGCATACATTAATAAATCAGTCAATAATAAAGATAAATATTCATTCACAAACTCCAATTAATATTGTTGAAATAATTAAAGAAGTATTTGAGAACGGTTTAATAGATTTATAAGAGGGAAAGAAGGCTTTTCATCTTCTATTGAATACTATCTTTCACCATTTTTTTTACATTTAATTTCAAACGTTCAACTTCAAATCTCTAACCTTTCCTTTTAATCAGAAAATCTAAAATGATATTAAATCTCACCATCAAAACATGTAAATAATAAGCTCTGTCCTCCACCAAAAAAATAATTTTGTTGATACTACCATAAATACTTCAAAACAACAATGACAAAAAAATAAAATAAATAAATAAATAAAATAAAAAAATAATAAATAATTAATATGCAAACGCGTTGTCTAACACGCTCAATCATTTTGGTCAAATTTTCAATCGAATAACCCTACTCCAACATGGCGTACTTCCTAATTTTATATGTTTTGGATGTAGCTTAGATTGGTTGTGAATTGTTTAATTTCAATACTTTTGGCATATGATAGGCATATGACACATATGAATTTGATTTATTATATTATAGGAAGATGGTATCAAGAAAAGGTCTTGGGCTTATAGGATGGACATATACATGGTATTGACTTTGTATTTTAAAACTCCCAATATTCCTATTAATATTAATATTAATATTTATTGATTCTTTGTATACAATTTTTTTATTGATAATGTAATTATCCTGATCAAAATCTAGTTCATTCGTGAAAACTATGATCTATTATGAATGATAATGGAAAGAAAGCTGTTCTTTTTCTTTCTTTCCTATTTTGAGGAACATCCACCTTTTTGGGATTATTTTTCTTTATATGTAAGATTTGGATAATTTTTTCTGTTTAGTATGGAAAAAAAAATTACATTAAAAATAATATATTTAATAAGATGTAAAGTTATATAATTAAAATAATTTCAAATTTAAAATAAAAAATGATTAGAAAAAGATTTATAAAACTATTTTATTTATATATAAAAATAGAATAGTTGTTTTATTCTGATATTAGAATTATGTTTTTTTTTGTTAAGATAATGAGAATCTTGAAAACATATCACATCTTAAGCATCTATTTAAAATCGCAGAACTAATTTTTTGAGCTTATAATTGAATTCATATTTTTTAGGAAATGGTAGACATGCAGAAATTAGTTTGATGATTGTCTTGGTCAAAACTAAGACTCTAAAAACTTAGCTTAAAATTCTGAAACTTCTCACTAATTATTGACAAATTTCCCTTCTTCAAACTCTAATAGAAAAATTGAACCTATAAAAGACAAAGGAAATGATTTATTTTGAGGCATATGTTCAAGGTCAATAAAACCTTAAAGAACCAATTACTTATTAAATGACATCAACTTAATAAGTAATAAAAACTATGTGAAACCTTGCATAGGGTAATTTAATTTTACATCTTTGGCATAATATGCTAGTAAAAATAGAGGTGGTAGTGTAAAATAGGGTCCAAGAATAAGAGGTAGTGGTGGTAAATTCCTAAAATAAGGGTGTTTATTCATTATCTTTTGATTTCACACATTTTGAAAATATTATACAAAGTGATCCCTCCGTGCTATTTATTAAGCCTCTCAATAGTACACAATGTCAAAAGCAACACATCAAGTAAAATTTAATTCATCTAATCAATTCAGGGTAATGTATACCAGTCATTATCATGATATTTCTTTAAATCATTGAATGTCTTTTTATAAATATTTGTATTAACTGACCAATGTCCTAAATATACTATTGTACCTATGTAAAATTATTTAACACTTAAATTCAAATCAAGATCATCTTGATGCCTAAATAAATATCAAATAAAGTGAAATTCTAACAAAATAAAACTACCAAACCTCGAGGGACTTTAACAGGGGAAAAGAGCCCTCATGCAGGAGCATCCTGCAAACATATAAATATGATCTTGATTTAGAATGATTGAGGTCTTAATAAATGTCTTGAAGTCTTAAGAGAGTCATTCTAGTCTTTTTGAGTCCATTTTGAAGGTTTATAAAGTGCCAAATTAGTCTATTAGGGTCATTTTGGTGGTTTCTCGCCAAACTTCAAATTTGAATATTTGAAAGCATATTTTATAAATTATGTTAAATCATAATGTTTATGAGGTCATTGTGAGTGGGCAGAGTCTTTATAAGTTTAGTTCTTTGTAGATAGGTAGTTTAGAAGGTCTTGATAATCATGTAAGCCTGTTAAGGCAAAATTGTTAATCATGTGTTCTTAAACTCATAATTTTAAGTCGAAATACTCTACTTAGACAATCCAAATAAGAAAGGATCCTGCCAATCTTGGATTTCTCCATGCAAGGGAAGATATTCAACAAGAAGATAATCCTTGACACCAATAAGGAAGAATACATTCAGGACCTTTCAATCCATGTAAAAAGATCAAACTTCTAATCATGGTGGAGCAAATAAGGAGTCTGCGGTCTAAACAAGAGTCTGTATACTGTTAGTATATAGTTTTATTTTAAATAAAGGATAATATTAATTAATTAAAGTGTATTTTGTGTCATTAATTCTTTTATTAATGATATCCTATTCCACTTGAAGTAATTTAAAGACTAAATCAAAGTTCATGAAAGTGAAACCTTCAATTTTCCTGTATTTTACATCTACAGTCATCCGCAGAACTCTTTTTACACGTGATAATTGGTGTATGGGTTCGATTGGATTATTGAAATAGCTGACTAGGATTAGTAATACTATTATACAGGTGTTAGATCATAAAAAAGTCCAACGACCTCTGTGAATCATTAGAAATCAACTCTCGGCCCCGGACTGTTAAAACTCAGAAAATCAAGGTTTTTCATGACTAAAATTCAACTTACCTAAAAAAAAATCCAATAAAAGATGCTTAAATTTGTAAATTAGGTGACCCTTGGAATACAAATCCAATTCAAGTGGTTTGGAATTAATTGGAGCAGCGTGTAAAAAGATATCACAAAAATACAGTCTGTGTATAATACAGAAACCCTGAATTTTTGTTTAGAATAAATGAATAAAAACGTCTATTTCTAGAATGATACTTATAATTTGGATATCAAAATTGGCATAAAGGTAATGATACATGTTTTAAATATATTCCAAGTTTCTATATGTCTTAAGACATTGAAGATAAATAGATATAGTGGACCGTGTTTTTAGGACTGTACATGCAATCAGAATTTCAAGAGGTTTAAAAGTTCATATCTTTAATTTTTATCTTCCAATTGATTCAAAAACTTGTGTGAGGATGTAATGGAGTATAAAAGGTGAGTTGAGAATGATTTCAAGTCTTGGTGATCCTAAAAGAATCAGATAATAGAAACTGTGAGAGACACGTTGTAAGAATAGTGTCAAGTACAGGTGAGGTAATAAGCAAACAGATAAGAAGGTATTGGGATAAATTTATAAGAGAGTAAGTGGAATAAAATAAATTAGTAACAAGTAAATCTTAATGGTATAAGAAATATAATCGGGTTGCTCATTAAATTGGTAAGATTGTTATTAATTTTTGATATCATAGCAGTCTAACGCTGAGATCTCAATTAAGGAAGTCAGTTCAATTAGTCAAAAAATTCAAAAATATTGTAGAGATGGATATGAGAGTAAGAAGAGGCAGAGGTCAAGGAAAACAACCTACACAAGTAGTATTACTTGAGGAAATCAGAAACCTCAATGCAAGGATACAGGTTATGGAATTGGCACAAAGGAGAGGAACTGACATAGGTGATGTTAGTGATAGAGAGGAAGAACCTCAAGAAGATGAGGAATTGGTGGTGGAAGAAGAGAAAATGGAGAAAAGGATGATTATAAAAATTATGAATGTTGGTGCAAAACCTAATATAGAAGTGCCAATATATGATGGCAACCTAGATTCAGAGGACTTGATTGATTGGATAAGTATTATGGACAATTACTTTGACTACGGAAACATGGATGAAGACAAGAGAGTAAATTTTTCAGTGATAAGGCTAAGAGGACATGCATACTTATGGTGGGATGACATACAAGAGGAAAGAAGAAGAAAAGGAAACACCAAGATCAAGAGTTGGTATAGGATGACTATCAAACTAAAAGGTAAGTTCATTCCTAAATATTATCAAACTATTCTCTTTAGGCAACTTCAAAATTTAAAACAAAATGATATTTATATAAAAGAATATACTAAGGAATTTTATAGACTGACCATTAGAGTAGGACATATTGAAAATGACATGGAAAAGTTGTCAGATACGTAAATGGATTAAAGTTTGTTATTCAAGATGAAATCGATTTACTTGTTATTAACTCAGTTGAAGAGGTATATCAGTATGCCTTGAAAGAATAAGAGAAGATAGCAAGGAGGCATTCACAACATATAATGGGTAGAAGTAGACCTCTTAGAGGTAGAGGAGAACGTGAAAGTTTAACTCTATTGCAAGAAGATGAAAACAAACCACAGAGGTAAGAATCCACTGCAAGAAGAGACTATTTTTTTAGAGGTAAGAGGCCATTTGATAGAGGTAGGGGTAGAAGTAAAGGTTTTGTTCATAGATGTTTTAAGTGTGGACAATTTAGACATAAATCATATGAGTATCCTAAGCATCCATCTTCTAGTCAAGGAAGAGTTCATGTTGCTCAAAGTAATGAAGAAAAGGATATTGCATCAACTATTTATGAAGATGCTCCAGAACAAGGTGAGTCATTGCTCATGAGAATCAATTTTCTCAAGTCTAATAAAGAGGTTGTTAAACCACCATATAAAAATTCACTCTTTAAAACCACATGCAAGATAAGAGGAAAATGCTACAAAATCATCATTGATAGTGGCAACATCGATATTCTTGTGTCTACTGAAATGGTGAATAAGTTGAGTTTACAAAAGATAAGTCATCCTAACTCCTATAAGGTCTCTTAGTTACAAAAAGATAATCAAGTACTTATAAGTGAGCAATGCAATGCACAATTCTAGATAGAAAGCTATAAAGATGCAGTCATGTGTGATGTAATCTTATGGATGTGTGTCACATTCTCCTAGGTAGGCCATGACAATATGATGAAAAAAAATTGATGATGGAGTAAATCAAAGTAGCAATGAAGAAATTGATGATGAAGTTAATAAAGAAGATGGCACACAAAGTGTTGCAGACAGTAACCTCAGCAAGAGAGAAGTAAATAAGACACAAGATGTATTTTAGAAGAGATAACAACAAGTAATGGTACAAGTGCAAGATGATGCACTCGAGAAGAAGTCAATCCTTGTAATAAAGGATGAAGAGTCTCAAAATAAAAATTAGTGGCTTTGGTTAATTTATTTTTTCTTGTGCAGATAAGAAGAATTAGGAACAACAGCTAGAGAGATCCAACTTCAAGTTAAATGAGTGCCTTTTGAAGCACAAAATATGTTTGTGCCAATCGTCTTCTTTTGAAAACAAATCATGGGATCCTAGAGGATTTAAATCAATAAATAAGAAGAGAATTGAATGGAAATAGGACAAACAAATTAAATGCATTTACATTCATGAGTTACAGCGTCAGGAACAATTAGGAAGACTTATGGACATGAGTCCATGAAACAAACTTTTGTACCTTGGTGGTTTGTTGGAGGAGCATCCTGCAAACATATAAATATGATCTTGAATTAGAATGATTGATGTCTTAATAAATGTATTGAAGTTTTAAGAGAGTCATTATAGTCTTTTTGAGTCCATTTGAAGGTTTATAAGGTGTTAAATTAGTTTATTAAGGTCATTTTGGTGGTTTCTCGCCAAACTTCAAATTTGAATATTTGAAAGCATATTTTATAAATTATGTTAAATCATAATGTTTATGAGTTCATTGTGAGTGATAAGAGTCTATAGAAGTTTAATTCTACGTAGATAGGTCTTTTAGGAGGTCTTGATAATCATGAATCCTGTTAAGGCAAAATTGTTAGTCATGTGTTATTAAAGTTATAATTATAAGTCAAAATACTATACTTAGACAGTCCAAATAAGAAAAGATCCTACAAATCTTGGATTTATCCATGCAAAGTAATATATTCAAAAATAAGATAAGCCTCGACATCAATAAGGAGGAGCATATTTAGGACCTTTTGATGCAAAAAAATGCCAATATTTGGAGGCCATAATTTTTGATCCGTAGATTTGTTTGAGCTCTTCTACATGCCAAAATGATTGTATTGAATTTTATTTTGTTTCCCTAAACTATTATTTTCACTTGGAGGCAATTAAAAATAATAATTAGAGACCAAAAAAGACCATCTGAGGGTCCAAAATTATAATTTATTGATTTTTTGGAGATTTTCCTATTTTTAGAAAATGTATATTTTTATGATCAGATGTGAACTTTAGTTGAAATCCATCCAATGGGATAATTTTAATGTTTAAATTATTTCTAGAGATTTCTAGAGTTGTGTACTCTTACATGCAAAACTTACTAAAAATAATAGCTGCTATATATATATATATATATATATATATATATATATATATATATATATATATATATATATATATATATATATATATATATATATATATATATATATATATATCAGATTTTAGTTTTTTTTTTGAATTTCTACATGTCAACTCTAATTTTGAGTTGAGGCCTATTTAAGAATGATTTGAGTTGTAATTATTTCAAGGCATTAAATACAAATCAATACAAGTTATTTTTCATAAACTTTGCTTATTGGTATCTTCTTGTCTTGATAGTTTTCAATTTAATTATGAGGATGATGAATACAATGATACGAGAATATATTGGTAAGTTTTTGTTTGCTTATTTTGATATTCATCTAGAGTAAAAAAGAACACTTGCAACATTTGATAAAGGTACTAGATTTATAAAGAAAAGAGAAGTTGTATGCAAATTTGAAGAAGTGCAGGTTTATGCAGAATAGTTTGGTATTTTTGGGATTTGTAGTATTAGAAGATGGTGTGAGAATGGATGAAGAAAAGATTTTTTTTTTTTTTGAGTGGCCTATTCCAAAAAGTATTACAAAGATGAGAAGTTTCCATGGTTTAACAACTTTTTACAAAACATTTATTAAAAAATCTTAGTAGTATTGTGGCATCAATGATAGATTGTATAATATGGAAGGAATTTACATGAACTAGAGCAGCCATAGAAAACTTTGAATTTTTGAAGAAGAAGATTATAGAAAGACCAATTTTAGTATTACTGAATTTTAACAAAGTGTTTGAGGTTGATTATGATGCTTCATTTTTAGTAAATGGTGTTGTGTTGAGTCAAGAAGGAAAGACAATAGCATATTTCAGTGAGAAATTGAATGAGGTAAGAACAAAGTATTCTACCTATGATATTTAATTTTTATGAAATTGTACAAACATTAAGACATTGAAGGTAATACTTGGTGCCAAAGGAATTTATCCTATTTACAGATCATGAGGCTTTGAGGTATGTGAATACACAAAATAATTTGAATAGTAGGCATGCAAAGTGTGTATCTTTCTTGCAGGGGTATACTTTTATGTTGAAACATAAATCAGAAAAACATAATCAGGTAGTTGATGCATTGAGTATGATTGTATCATTATTAACTACTATGGTTAGTGAAGTAGTTGGATTTGAAGCTATCAAAAAATTATATGATATTGATCTATAGTTTGGCAAGGTAGTTGAGTAGTGTAGGAATCCATTAATAATTGGGACAAAAACTAATCATGGTGAGTATCTTATACAAGAAGGATATCTCTTCGAAGGTAAACAATTGTGCATTCTAGTTGGGTCTCTACAAGATAATATAATAAGGGAATTATATAGTGGAGGTTTGGTGAGATATTTTAGTAAGATGAAGACAATATCTTTGGTGGAGGAAAATTATTTTTGTCCAAAGATGAAAAGAGATGTGACAAGGTATGTTTCTAGGTGTAGGATATGATAGGTGGCTAAAAGACATGCATAAAATATTGGGCTATACATATCAATACTGGTTCTAAGATTACCATAGATAGATTTGAGTATGGATTTTGTGTTGGGATTATCAAACACATAAAGAGGTAATAATTTAATTTTTTTTTGTTGTAGATAGATTTTTTAAAATGGTTCATTTGATTGTATGTAAGAAAACCAATGATGCCACTAAAGTTACAAAATTATTTTTTAAAGATATTGTAAGATTGCATGGTGTTCTAAAAACTATTACTTTAGATAGGGACACAAAAATTCTAAGTCATTTTTGGAGGACTTTGTGAAAGAATATGGGTATTAAGATACAATTCAATAGTGCATATCACCTACAAACAGATGGATAGACAAAAGTGGTGAATAGGAGTTTGAAAATTTTGTTGATATGCATAGTGGAAAAGAAGCCCAAGTAATGGGACTTGGCTTTACCACAAGTTGAGTTTGTATATAATAGTTTAGTGAATAGATCAACAGGAAAATAATCATTTCAAATTTTTTATGGGAAAAATACTATGGGTATTTTAGATTTAGTACAATTACCAATTGCAGATCAAATTAGTGATGATGCATAAGCATTTGTAGAGCATATGCAATAGTTACAAGGAGTAAGAAGAAAGTTATAGGAAAGTAATGAAAAATATAAAGCATTAGTAGATGTCAGAAGAAGACACAAGGTATTTGAAGAAGGAGAGTTGGTAATGGTTTGCTTGAGGAAAGAAAGATTTTCAAAAAGCATGCACAATAGGTTGAAGTACAAAAAAATTGGTCTATGCAGAATTATGAATAAAATCAATGATAATACTTATGAGGTGAGTTTATCATATAATTTTGATATATCTATAGTATTTAGTGTTTCATATTTATATGAATTCCATGGAGAAGATGGTGAAAGTGACAAAGATGAATAAGTAAATTGGTAGCAACAGTTTCCAAAGAAGAAGGAAAAGATAGTGCAAGTTTTGGATATGAAGACATTGAGCACAAAGCAAGGAAATTATAAAAGGTATTTGGTCTACTGGGAAGGATTGAATCAAGAATACAACACTTAGATTATAGAATGAGAGATAAATAATAGTGATAAATAAAAGTGGTAGTAGTACAATCAAGGAAACTCGTAGGAGCTGAGTTATTTTTAACTAGAGGAGAATGATGCATAAAAATAGGCCAACTTTCAAAGGTCATAACTTTTGATCCGTGGCTCCATTTGAGTTTTTCCATGTTCCAAAATGACCATCTCAAATTTTTTTTGTTTCCCTAAGCCATTCTTTCCACTTTGAGGCATTTTTGAAAATTTTTTAGAGTCTAAACAAGACCATCTAAGGGTCCAAAATTGTATTTTATTGATTTTTTCAAGATTTTTCTATTTTTAGAAAATGTATATTTTATGATCGGACATGAATTTTAGTTAAAATTCATCTAATGGGTTAATTTTAGTGTTTATAATATTTTAAGAGATTTTTAGAGTTGTGTGCACCTACATGAAAAACTTATTGAAAATAACAACTGCTAAAAATAGATTTTTTTTATTTTATATATCTTAGTTTTTTTTGAGATTTTGCATGTCAACTCTAATTTCAAGTTGAGGCTTATTTAAGCATGGTTTGGGTTGTAATTATTTCAAGGAATTCAATACGAATCAATACAAGTTATTTTTTTAGAAGATTTTCCTATTGGTATTTTCTTGTCTTGATAGTTTTTGGTTTCATTACTTTTGAAACGATGTAAAAAGATCAACCTTCTAACATGGTGGAGCAAATAAAGAGTCTGTAGTCCAAACAAGACTTTGTATACTATTAGTATATAGTTTTATTATAAATAAATGATAGTATTACTTAATTCAAGTGCATCTTATGTCATTTATGTATATATGAATGATATCCTATTCCACTTGAAGTAATTTAAAGACTGAATCAAAGTTCATGAAAGTGAAACCCTCAATTTTCCTATATTTTACATCTACAGTCATTCACTGAGCTCTTTTTACACATGATATTGGTATATGGGTTTGATTTGATTATTGGAATAGTTGAATAGGATTCTTGAGACTTTTATACAAGTGTTAGATCATAATAAAGTCCAAAAATCTCTGTGAATCATTAGAATTAAACACTTGGCCTAGGACTGTTAAAACATAGAAAGTCAGGGTTTTTCATGACTAAAATTCAATTTTTTGGAGAATTATCTAATGAAAAATGCTTAAATTTGGATATTAGGTGAGCCTTGGAATCATGAATCCAATTTAATTGACTGGATCAATGTGGAAAAAGATATCACAAAATTATAGTCTATGTATAATACAAAAATCCTGAATTTTTGTCTAGAATAAGTGAAGAAAAACATCTATATCTAGAAAGATACTTAGAATTTGGCTAAGATACTTATAATTTGGCTATCAAACTTGATATAAAGGTAATAATACATGTTTTAAATTTATCCAAAATATTTATGTCTTAAGACATTGAAGATAAATAGATATAATGGATTATGTTTTTCAGATTGTACATGCAATCCAAATTTCAAGAGGTCTAAAAGTTCATATCTTTAATTTTTGTCTTCCAATTTCTTCAAAAACTTGTGTGAGGATGTAATGGAGTATTAAAGGTGATTTGAGAATGATTTCAAGTCTTTGTTATCTTAAAAAAATAGATAATAAGGACTATGTGTGACAGGTTGTAAGTATAGTATCAAGTACATGAAAGACAATAAACAAATAGATAAGAAGGCATTGGGGTAAATTACTAAGAGATTACGTGGAATAAAATAAATTAATAAAAAAGAAAGCTTAATGGAATTAGAAATATAATTGGGTTGCTCATGAAATTGATAAGAATTTATCAAGCCCACACCTCTAGAAATATACAATATACATTTCTAGGGAAATCACTAAAATTAGAGGAATACAAAGAGGAAAGGAAAATTTTATGTATAGAGTAAATATCCTCATTGTGGTGTTTAGTGCCATTTTGGTGCTCCCTTGGCTATTACATAAACTATTAACTATTGGTTAGAGTGGTCGAAGTTAGTGGATGTAACTCAATCCAAAGTTACTAGTTGTCTAAGCTTGTATGATCCAATATTTTGGGAGAGAGAAGGGAGGATCAAGAATAAAAGAAGAGGGAGAATAAGGGAATAAGAATTGATAGAAAATTATTAAAAATGATATAAAATTTATTAATAAAAATTAATCTAGATTAATAATTAAAAAATACATATGTACTTTATAATAATATAACTTTAAGATTGTTTATTTAATACCCCATTTTAATATGTGTGTATGTATACACATACATATCAAAATAAAATAAATAGAAGGTGATACAAATATTTGTCCCTTTAAAACTCTCATAACTGAAATCTAAAAAGTAAAAACTAAAACCAGTACACCCAATTTTTTTGAGATGTGGAGATGTTCTTGTAAAATCGTACACCTCTCAATATATGCTAAATCTCACATGTATTTGTGAAAAAATTAAACCAAAAGCATGTAATAACCTAATACAATGTGATGGATATATTTTTATGTTAAGTTGTGCAGCTAAAAGCTTCACCAATGAGCAAATGCAGAAGTTGCAGGAATCACACAGTCACCGACGACGGTCAGAAATAGACCAGAGGCAGCCGACGTCGATAGTGTATCGGTCGATTTCGGTCACAGGCAGACTGGCAGGGACTGACGTCGGTCACCTGTGTGTCCAGAATGTTATTTCTATGGCAAAATAGATTGTTTGCATGGAAAGTTAAACTGTTGGTATTGAGTCCGCGTTTCTATTTTAAGTAGGACTGATTTGAGCCCTTGATTAGGAGGTGCATCTAATAGTTGATATTGTATGCTCATGAATCCCTAAAGTTGTATAATAGAGATAGATCTTCATAGCTTATTGAATTAGACACAACTGTTATTGTAGAACAATATTGTAAAATATATATGTGTATCAATCCAGGTTGTTGGATTTGATTGTAATTGAGAGAGAGAAATCTTAAGGGAAAGAGATCTGGTAAGAGATCTGTACATCTGAGAGAGGTATGGAAGAAAAGAAGTTTCTTCAATTGTAATTCCTTCTCTAAAGAGTTTAATATAAGTTTTCAGGGTGGTTTCTTGTATCTCTTGTTCTTTGCTATTTTTTATTCTAGTTACTTATCTATCTAATTTAATTCCGTGTTTAATTGCTTTCATATAGTAATCAACTTTGTTGGTTGATCCACAACAAGTGGTATCAGAGCCTGGTTGTAGGTTCAAGAGCTTGATATTCACAACAAGTGGTATCAGAGCTCAGCTTCACTAACAGGTGGTTTAGATCTATTTAGTGTGTATTGATTACAGGTTACTCATAGGGATTTCTGTTTGAGTGAGAGAAGCAATGGTAGAAGAAAGTAAACTGAGAATGGAGAAGTTTAATGGCAAGAATTACCAATTATGGAGAATGCAGATAGAAGATTATCTATATCAAAAAGATCTATACTTATCATTAGGTGGGGTTTCAAAGAAGCCCATAGACATGGAAGATGAAGAATAGGAAGTTCTTGATAGAAAGGCTTTTAGATCTATAAGATTGAGTCTAGCATCTACTGTGATATCTAATTTATCACAGGCAAAGTCAACGATAGAGTTAATGACTACTTTAGTAAATTTATATGAAAAACTCTCAGCTTCAAATAAGGTATATCTTATGAAGCAGTTATTTAATTTGTAAATGCAAGAAGGTGGATCTGTATCTAATCATCTAAATAATTTCCATGGAATTGTAAATCAATTAAATTCAGTCAAAATAGTTTTTGATGATAAAATAAAAGCTCTATTAATCTTATGCTCTTTACCTGAAAGCTGGCATAACTTGGTAATGGTAGTTAGTAATACTGCATCTGCTTCAAATATTTTAAAAGTAGATGATGTTGTTAGTGTAATCTTGAATGAAGAAATTCGCAGGAAAAACACAGAGGAAACATCAGGGAACACTTTAAGTTTTGAGAGTAGGGGAAGGCAAAAAGAGAAGAGCAAGAAAGGGAGATCAAGGTCTAAGTCAAAGATGAGAGGTAGACCTAAATCTAGAAATGGCAGGAGGATAGCCTGCTAGAATTGTAGAAAGCTAGGGCATATAAGCAAAGATTGCTGGTCAAAACCTAAAGAGAACAATCAGCATGAGGTAAAGAAGAAGCAAAAGTGGCAGGTATTGTTGCACAAGATGCTCTTATATTCTTTTTGCATAATAATATAGAATCTTGGGTTTTAGATTATGGTGCCTCTTTCCATGCTACTCCTAATAGAGAATATTTTAGTGACTATGTCCATGGAGATTTTGGAATAGTTTATTTAGGGGATGATGAGCCTTGCAAAATTGTTGGCAAAGGAAAAGTGCAACTGAAAATGCAGAATGGCAACACATGGGTGTTGAGAGATGTCATGCATGTTCTTAGCCTGAAGAAGAATTTGATTTTTACAAAAAAGTTAGAGGATGAGGGTTGTATAGTAACTCTCACAGCTGAATCTTGGAAGGTTTCCAAGGGTGTACTTGTATTGGCCAGAGGTAAGAGAGTAGGTACTCTCTATTTATGTAATTGTATTACTGATAATTCTCCTTCTGTATTATCTAATTCAGATGTAGATGCAAAGTTGTGTCATCAGAGGCTTGGCCACATGAGTGAGAAGGGAATGACTATTCTTAAGTCAAAAGGTAAGCTTTTAGATTTGAAAAGCATAGATCTGGATTTTTGTGAGCACTGTATTTTTGGGAAACAAAAGAGAGTGAGTTTTCTCAAGACTGGGTCAATAAAGAAGAAGCACAAATTAGAGCTTGTTCACACAGACGTGTGGGGACCAACTCAGGTTGCTTCTATTAAAGGATCACAATACTATGTTTCTTTCATAGATGATGCTACAAGAAAGGTATGGGTCTATTGTATAAAGAAAATTTTTGATATTTTTGACACGTTTAAGATTTGGAAAGATTTAGTTGAGAATGAAACAGGCACGATATTGAAGTGCCTGAGATCTGACAATAGTGGTGAGTTCTGTAGCTATAAGTTCAACTGGTATTGTTATATGCATGGAATACACAGGTAAAGGATGGTTCCAAGGACACCTCAGCAAAATGGAGTTGCTGAAAGGATGAACAAAACAATAATGGAGTGTGCATGGTGTATGAGATTGCATGTTGGTTTGCCCTTAGAGTTTTGGGCAGAAGCTGTAGATACTATAATTTACCTGATTAACAGAGGACCCTCTATAACTCTAGATGGTAGAATTCTAGAAGAGGCATGGATAGGTAAAAAGGTAGATCTCTCATTTCTCAAAATTTTTGGTTGTGAAGCCTTTGTGCATGTTGATAAAGAAAATAGAAAGAAACTAGATGCTAAGTCTATGAGGTGCACATTTATTGGTTATGGCTCTAGAGATTTTGGATTCGGGTTTTAGAATCTAAGAACTAACAAAATAATTAGCAGACGTGATGTTGTTTTCAATGAAAAAGTGATGTATAGTGATCAGCTCAAGAAGCTGAATCAATCTGAGCAGAGCAATGGGGAATTGGATGAGGTGAAGGTCCAAAATAAGCTCATGGAAAAGAATAATCACAGACAAGAAAACACAGAGACCAACGTTGATCAGGCAATAATCGATGTTAGCAATAAAGGAATCGACGTCGGTCAGGAGGAATTGATGTCGGCCAGTTATAGGCCTGGAGGTGACCGAGGTCGGTCACTGTCAAAGAATTTGGGCAGACTGCGTGTTGTGAATGAATCTAAGACACCCATTAGGAAGTCAAAAAGGGTAAGTAAACCTCTAATTCGATATTCCCCTTCATTATTCTATTTATTACTTACTGATGGTGGAGAACCAGAGAGTTTTGATGAAGCAATACAGGTGAAATCCAAGAGTCAGTGGGAGCTAGGCATGAATGAGGAAATTGATTCCTTGAAAGAGAACCAAACATGGGATTTGGTTGAGTTGTCAACGGGAAAGAAGACACTGAAGAACAAATGGATCTATAGATTGAAGGAAGGTGAGAATGGATAGATGAGATATAAGGCCAGGTTGGTAGTGAAAGGATTTGCATAGAAACTAGGTATTGATTTTGGTGAGATTTTTTCTCTTGTAGTTAAAATGACTTCTATATGGACTGTATTATCTTTAGTTGCTATTGAGGATTTGCATCTTGAGTAAATTGATGTTAAGACAGCATTTCTTGATGGAGATTTGGATGAAGAAATATATATGGAACAACTGGAAGGATTTGAGGTCAAAGGTAAGGAGAAGCTAGTGTGCAGATTGAAGAAAAGCTTGTATGGTCTCAAGCAAGCTCCTAGACAATGGTATTTGAGGTTTGACAGGTTTATGACTGAGCATGGCTACAGTAGATGTCAATCTGACCATTGTGTGTATTTTAAGAGATTGGATAATGGTAGATATATTATTCTATTGTTGTATGTAGATGATATGCTAGTTGTAGGATCACGCATACAGGATATCTCTGAGCTTAAATTGAAATTAGCTCACACATTTACCATGAAGGATTTGGGAGCAACAAAGAAAATCCTTGGCATGAGTATTAAGAGAGACAGGAAAAATCACAGGTTGATTTTGTCTCATGAGGATTATGTGAACAAGGAGTTGAAACGGTTCAATATGCAGGATGCAAAAACGGTAAGCACACATATGGCTGGACACTTCAAGTTGAGTAAAGAATAGTGTCCTAATTCACATGATGAGGTAGAGTACATGAGAAAAGTTCCATATGCTTCCACAGTAGGAAGCTTAATGTATGCAATGGTAAGTACTAGACCGGATATTGCCCAAGCAGTGGGAGTTGTGAGTAAGTATATGGCCAATCCAGGGAAGGAACACTGGAAAGCAGTTCAATGGATCCTTAGATATCTGAGAGGGACCAGCAGTAGACATTTGTGCTATGGTGGGTCAAACACTTCTCTACATGGATATGTAGATTCAGATATGGCAGGTGATTTGGATGGTAGAAGAAGCACCACAGGATATGTTTTCATTATTGGTGGAATGGTGGTTAGCTAGATTTCAAAGTTGCATAAGGTTGTTGCCTTGTCAACTACAGAAGCAAAATATATTGCAGTCACAGAGGCTAGCAAAGAGATGATATGGATGACACGGTTCATGGAAGAGCTAGGAAAGGAGCAAGAGAGTTGTAGACTATACAGTGATAGTCAGAGTGTAATTCATTTGGCTAAGAATTCAGCCTTTCATTCAAGAACCAAGCATATATAGCTTAGGTACCACTTCATTAAACAGGTATTGGAGGATGGTGAGTTGAAGCTGGAGAAGATCCATACAGATAAGAATTTTGCTGATATGTTAACCAAGTCGGTAACAAATGAGAAGTTGAATCTTCATTCAACTTTTGTTGGTCTTCATGACTGAGTTTGAAGATGGAGGAGCTAGAAGATGTTGTACAGATACTGGTGCAGCTGTTTATCTCCAAGTGGGAGATTGTTAAGTTGTGCAGCTAAAAGCTTCACCAATGAGTGAATGCAAAAGTTGTAGGAATCACACAGTCACCAATGACGGTCAGGAATAGACCAAAGGTGGCCAACGTCTGTAGTGTATCAGCCGACGTTGGTCACAGGCAGACTAGCAGGGACTGACGTCAGTCACCTGTGCATCCATAATGCTATTTCTATGGCAAAAAAAATTATTTGCATGGAAAGTTAAACTGTTGGTATTGAGTCCGTGTTTCTATTTTAAGTAGGACTGATTTGAGCCCTTGATTAGGAGGTGCATCTAATGGTTGATATTGTATGCTCATGAATCCCTAAAGTTATATAATAGGGATAGATCTTCATAGCTTATTGAATTGGACACAACTGTTATTGTAGAACAGTATTGTAAAATATATATGTGTATCAATCCAGGTTGTTGGATTTGATTGTAATTGAGAGAGAGAACTCTTGAGGGAAAGAGATCTAGTAAGAGATCTATACATCTAAGAGAGGTGTGGAAGAAAAGAAGTTTCTTCAATTGTAATTCCTTCTGTAAAGAGTTTAATACAAGTTTTTAGGGTGGTTTTTTGTATCTCTTGTTCTTTGCTATTTCTGATTCTAGTTACTTATCTATCTGATTTAATTCTGTGTTTAATTGCTTTCATATAATAATCAACTTTGTTGGTTGATCCCCAACATTTTCCATTAAAAAAATTCAAAATTTGGAACAGAAAAATATATTAAAAGAAGATGAAAAATTATTTCATAAGCTAAAATTTTTATAAGAATATAAATTTAAATTAAACTTTTTTTTTCGGTATTTTCACTTAACCAAAAAGGAGGATTTTGATTTGATTTTGTATGCTATTAATTGCTTGCATTTTGAGATGGAGATTAAGTAGAAGAAATGGGTGAAGTTTAAGTGGTAGTGGACCTCTTAGAGGTAAGAAAGTAAATAATTGTTGATGGAAAAAGTACACACTTGTTTATGGAAATGGTTATATTGGTATAAATTGTGAAACATAGAAGAGTTTTGAAAAATACATTAAAATATTATTGAATTTTGAGAGAGAGAAATAAATTATAGAATATCGAGAAGGGAATTGAGAATAAATTCGAAAAAATAGAGGCAACTGGAAGATTTTGAGAGGAGATTAAGAAACTTTCAAAATACTTTAAAACAATTTGAGATAATTTTTATATAATTTGTGAAGCCATTGAAAAGATTTGAGAAGAATATACGTGAATTTAAGAAAAAAGGGAAAAGAAACAACTGTATCACGGGATGAATATGAAATATTTAAATTAATAAATTAAATATTTTTCAAAGTATTTATTGTTCAGGGATTTTTTTTTTAAGGTTATTAATTATATTTATTTTATAGATGGAAAACTCATGAGTTCTTTTAGAGTTGGCTATCATCATTATTAATTGGAACATCGAAGGTTTCTTTTTGATCAATTATCATCATCATATATATTTATATATTTAAAAAAATAAAAAATAAATATTTATATTATTAAAATATTTTTCTGTTTTTAATTTAATTTAGATAATAATAAGTTTTTAAATAATATGAATATTTTTTTTCATATTTTATTTTCTTTTTTAATTGAATTTTTGAATCTATGTATTTAATGTGTTATAAATTAAATATGAGATGCTACACTATACAAATACATTAGGATTTTATGAAATTTTAGAAATTATATTAATTTAAGATTTGAGATTACATAAATTAAATATAAAATAAAATTAAAGTTTTAAATTTAGGAGTAAACAATATAATAACTAAGTAGGATATATGAACTAGCATAGATATTTTAAATACATCTATGTAAAATATGCTAAGAGATATTAATTTTGAGGTGCCTATATTGTAATGTAGGTTAGATAGGCACCTTGAGATTGATATCTCTTTGCATATTTTAGATAGATGTATTTAAGATATCTATGTTAGTAGTACCCACAGGTGTGGCATGCACATTTAACAATAAATACTAATTAATGTATCATTTCATGCTCATCCAAATAAGAAAAATATATCACATTCAATGATAATTAAAGAAAATAATTTTATATACATCAAAATGTGAAAATCAGTATAATATATGTGATATTATATATATAACATTATTGTAGTTTTAAGGACACAAGTCTCTCTTCCTTAGCTTTTTATTTGGAAAGTTGTTTTCCTATTTTCAACTTTTCATATCTGTCATATGAAAATGGAGACCAAATTCTGAGTCCTTCCAAATATTTTACACATGAGATGACCATGAATGTTAACCCTAGTCTTTTTGTATGTCCTCTATCAATTGTTGCTTTAGAAAGAGTCAATCCTTGTGATTTGTGTATGGATAATCCTCGAGCTAGTCTTAAGGGTAGTTATTGTATTTGTCCCCTTTGTATTGATGTAATTGGAATTATATTCAGATTTATATCTGCAAATGGCATTTTAGAGTAACTGTCAAATCCCACCATAACATATGTAGGTGGCTCTAGTGGGGAACTTTCAGGTTTGTATATTATACTTCAAATTTATTCTAGAGATCCATTT
The DNA here is from genome assembly GCA_037957365.1 of Torreya grandis. NCBI lineage: Eukaryota > Viridiplantae > Streptophyta > Pinopsida > Cupressales > Taxaceae > Torreya > Torreya grandis. The sequence continues at coordinate 3,718,128 of JARHVA010000944.1, forward strand.
ACATGTCTTGATTTTATCCATAGGTTTGAGGTTAACATCACCCTTATATCCTTAGAAATTAATAACTCCACAACCAATTCATTGTTCTAGCCTCTTGATGGATTGGTACTACATGTTCCGGTTGCAATGCTCTGTGCAATGAGTCATTTTAATGATTTAAATTTCATTCTATTATGGTTTTTCACATTGCCATTTGTTGCAAATAGATGAATAACATTGTCAAAATCCTCCCTGATGCTTGGATGTAATACACTATTTGTTCTTGACATCAATAATTTCCAATCATCAATAGTTGGATGTGCATCTCTAAGATTTGTGAGTAGTTATCAAAAAAATTTCATAATAATGTTCATCATGTAATATTTGAATCATGGGTGTCATCCAAAATGATGATCCCTATATGAAATTAAATGTTTAACAAATTCATGTAGATGCACTCATTTTATTATCGGTTCTAATGAATCACATATTCCATTTCAAAATAATGTGGGGAAAGCCATATCAATTAACCCTTATATGGCATACAAGTTTATAGGGGATGCATCAGTTCCTAGCCAATCCATCAGATCTTCAGGTTCTGCATTAGGATTATTCACCCATGCATGAATTAATTCCATCTCTCTCATGGCATTTGGGGGTTTGGAGGCCATTGAATTCAAGTGATTGATGTTATTTACTTCATTGATTTCCATCATTGGACCTTGAAATACATATTCATTCACATCTAAATCAAACTCCATATGTACAAAGTTTAATTTGTCAAAGGTATTTTTCTCAAAATTGGGTGGAAGTTCGACAAGTGCATTTTTATCAATATGAACATATCTATAGAACTTTTCATTTTCTATTTTATATTTTAATGCCTATAAATTCTCTCTATTAACTGTAAAATTGCAATTCATTTCGCATTGATCTCTTCTTCAAACAACAATGATCAATAAATCCTTTATTTGATGTGGTAAGACCTTAGCAATTTCTTTCACTTCTTGTGGAAAAATAATCATATGTAGTTTATATTTGTATTGACCTCTAATAATGTGTGTGACTTGTGTGATTGGATTGACTCCTGCTATCAATATCTCTTCTACTTGAGTTAAGTATGAAAGTTTTGGTGGTTGTGGACTAGGATCCATATTGTCTGATGAGAAAAATTGATGATCATTTTTATCCTTTTAACATCTGTGGAAAATTAGACCTTCATTTGCTCGAGAGATATTTATGCCAAGGTAATTTTCTTGAAAAATATAACACAAACTTGTCGAAGCCAATTTTTCTAGACAATGACAAAAAATTATTTGTAACATCTTCAAATCTACCTCAATATTTCCAGTGTGATCATATATATTTGTATGTTATTTTCAACATCATCTATTGCATTTATTTCTCCATTATCTAGTGTTTTTAACTGGTCATTGAATTCACTTCTTCAAATTTAACATTAACATTAACTTTCGTTTGACGATGTCTTTGAACTGATTCAAGATTACATTCTTGTAGATGGTTTCTTTCTTCCTCTATGAATTGATTTAAATGTATTTCTCTTTTCATTCTTCTTCTTAATCTCTGCTGACCATCTTACGATGTTCATGTGTGATATGATATCATTTCTTGGGCATGTTCTCTCATTTCTGCTCCTAACTCTTGAATTGGTATTTTCCCTTATATTTTGTACATCTTTATTTTTCATTCTCATTACATTGTCATCTTTGATCTTTTGTCTTTTGTTTACATTGTTGTCTTTGATATTGTCAAGCATATTTTCTTTAATATTCTCTTTGCTACTCGTCAATTTCAAGACTCAATCATGGACATGTCATACCTATAAAATACAGACATAAAATATTCAATTTTTTATTTCAAAAAATTAAACTATAATTAACATTTTTTTTATTAAATACAAAACATTTATAATAATATATTTTTAATAAAAGTAACTAAATACATCTATATATATATATAAACATATAAAATAATATAATTAAAATTAGCTATAATAATATTTTATATTTTAAACATAAAACAATCAATTTTTTATTTAAAAAAATTAAACTACAATTAACCTTCCTTTTAAAATACCAAAATTTCATAATAATAATTTTTTATTAAAAGTTAAGAAATATATCTAATAATATATATGATATAAAATAATATAATATAAAAAAAATTACCTATAATACTCTTTTATATTTTAGCTATTCTTTAAATTATATGTAACTATGTTATAAAATATTAGCATATAAACTAACATAAAGAAAGTTATATTTTTAAGGCCTGTGTGCTCGTATCTTTACACATCATGATTTGATCCACATATTATGATTACTGCATCCCATTTTAGGCGCCTATCTTTACAGGTGGATTTACATGAGTGCCTGTTTTATAGTAATGATATTACAATTAGCTTATGGATAATAATTATCTTACAATTAGCTTACGAATATTTTATATTTAGGTTACGCATTTATTAAATGGGATTTACAGAGTTACGCATTTAGGTTTTTACTTATTAAATGGGATTTACTGAATGTTTCAACACAGTAGTATGTAGGACAGTGTTGAGTGAGAAGGTTTTATTTTTGAAAGCATATCTGTTTTTGTTTGATTTGTTTGGAACAAAATAATCTTCCTCTAATCTCTCCAACGAAGCAAAAAATAGCAGCCTGGATGGAGTAACGGGACTGTGGAAGTCCCAAACACAGAGCTCACTACATAAAAACAATTGCAAGAGGAGTGACAGGACTGTGGAAGTTTAAATGCAGAAGTCACTATTCTCCATTGTTCATATTCTTTGATTTTATCTATCGCAATGTAATAAGTCTCCTTAAGACGTAATGTATTTATATTTTTTAAAGTAATATGTCAGTGATAATTTTTTATAAATTTATTTGATATGTTGATTTAAATAAAAATAAAATTTATCCATTCATGTTATTACACTCCTTGATTGTTATTATAGGTTACATCTCTTGACATAATTATATGTGAGTTGATTATAATTTTTTATAAATTTATTTAATATATCAACTTAAACAAAAATAAAAATTATTCACTCATATCATTACACTTTTTAATTATCACTGTAAATTACGCCTTTCAACATAATAACTTGAAATCCAAAATAATATAATGTAAACTCTATTCTTAAAAAATATAAAATAATACAAATTTACCACAACAATAATAATAATAATAATAATAATAATAATAATAATAATAATAATAATAATAATAATAATAATAACAAAATTTAAAAAAACTTAACAATAATATAAATAACAATATTTTATTAAGTATGAAAATTGATTATAAAAATACACATATTTAATAGTTATATATTTTTTTAAATAATTATTGGATATTTAACAAAAATTTCATTTTGTTTGATTTAAGACTGTTTGAGGAGTGCTAAGAGCACTTATGACAAGTGTAAGGAGAAGCGATAGTGTTTTTGTAGACGACAAAAAACCAAAAACTTTTTTTTTGGGGTTTCTTCACTATTCATTTTCCCGCCTTCATATCTGACAGTACAACTCATATATATTCATGTATAATTATTTTATACCTTAAAATATTAAAGATAACAAATTTTAATTAAAGATCTATGTTCAATGGAATATCATTAATTTATAATAAAAAATAAATAAAAATAAAAATAAATTAAATTACAAGTCATGTTTAAATTCCAATGAACACTTTTATTAGTATTAATGATTTGGAGGTTCAAATTTGATCTATAATAATTTTAAGAGTTTAATTAAATAATTTTGTTAAAGTTTTTTTTAATTTAATAAATTTTTTATAAGATTATAAGTAAATGTATTTTTTTAAATATTAAGAGCTATTAATCAATGTAATGTAAATATTGTTGAGGTGTTAACTTTAAGTATATTTATATTAAAGTTTATATTGATCATTTAAATTATTGTTCAATATTAAAATCATGTATATACAAATATTTTTAATAAATATATATAATTATATGTATTTATAATTTTACATACAATTTTATAATTACATATAAATGAAAAATAAATAAAAATAAAAATAAATTAAATTACAAGTCATGTTTAAATTCCTATGAACACTTTTATTAGTATTAATGATTTGGAGGTTCAAATTTGATCTATAATAATTTTAAGAGTTTAATTAAATAATTTTGTTAAAGTTTTTTTTAATTTAATAATTTTTTTATAAGATTATAAGTAAATGTATTTTTTTAAATATTAAGAGCCATTAATGAATGTAATGTAAATATTGTTGAGGCGTTAACTTTAAGTATATTTATATTAAAGTTTATATTGATCATTTAAATTGTTGTTCAATGTTAAAATCATGTATATACAAATATTTTTAATAAATATATATAATTATATGTATTTATAATTTTACATACAATTTTATAATTACATATAAATGAAAAATAATTATTATAAATATTTTAAATAAATATATTAAAAAATAAGAGATATTAATGTTAAGATATATATTTTATATTCTTTATATATTGTATTAATATTTTTTTTTAATATATGATAATAAAGTAGATATCTAAATTAAAATTAAAATTAATTTAAAATAGTGAAAAATATATAAATCAAATTTAATATTTATTATTAATTATTAATATTACAAAACTATTACAATTTATTAATATTTTTATTTACGATTATAAATTATATTTATTTAAATTTTATTGTTTTAATAATTATTTGAAAAAATAAAAATCAATCAATAAAATATAATTATATTTTTAATATAAATTTTTAAAAAAAATTAAAAATTAAAATTTATAAAAAGACATCCCTTAAAAGTAAAATCATATCATTAATTCATTTTCTTTCGAAAAGTTTGTTTTTGGCAATAATAACTAAAATGTATCAATTAATATGAAAGTAGATAAGAACAATGTAAATAGAAGCGAGTTAGCGCCTAAACATTTCAAATTAATTTTGGGTAATATAATTATGGATTATAATGGACAGATCAATGAAAGTTTAATCAATCATAAAATAAAGTAAAAATTACAATACCTTTCGATGATAAATAAGGTCATCTTAATAAAAACTGTATAAATAAAGTATAAAATGTCAAATGTACAATCGAATAAGCCCTACCCCAACATGGCGTACTTCTTAATTTTATATGTATCGGATGTAACTTAGTTTGGCTGTGAAGAATCAAAGTCTTCTTTAAATTTTCTTAATTGTCTTTCCTTGTTATTTTAAAAATTAAGCCATTTTATAATACCCCACAGTTTTGGTTTATTATATTATAATAAGGTGGTATCCAAGAAAAGGTATTTGGTTTATTAGATGGATATATACACGGAATTCACTTCTCATTCTGAACCTTTAAAAAAATTTGGTCTATTGAATGGATATATACATGGAATTGACCCTTCATTTTGAACCTTTAAAAAAACACCAAGTCTTTTTCAATATATAGTTTATTAGTTCTTTTATACATTATTTATTTTAATATTTATAGTGTATGTGATTATTCTATGTGGTTACACTTGTTTACATGAATAATAATAAAAAGTGTATATATTTATTATTAATTTTTAGTTTAAGTTGATTTAGTTGTCAAATGTATTGTTTCAGAATATTTGTAAGTTTGTTGATTATCACTTCATATTATATTTTAAGATATGTTTATTCATGTTTATTTTTTTCTTTTATTTTATTTTTTCATCAATTTCATATTATTGTAATATTTTTTTCTAAAAATATAAATATTACAATTCTAGTCTATTAGAATCATATTACTACAATTTTATATTTTGAGGAGTATACCATTATGTTTATGGTGGATTTTTTAATAAGCTTTTCTGACCTTTGTTATGGGTTTTCTTAGGATTTTGGTTCATTTTTGTCAACTTTTTTCGTTTAACATGTATTTAATTGTATGTCAATAAGACTCTAATTTGAATTTGAGAAGTCTATACATACATGCTCGTGCATTATTACATATATAACATTAAATTTTGAAGGTGAAAATCAAAATTTATTTGTGAATGTTGAAAACAAGAATGTGTATTTATGGAATAACATAGTTTAAGTATTTAGGACATAATTAAATATTTTAGGAAAGAATTTGAAATTTTATGAAAGAATTTGAGTGCTTGAAGCAAAATTTGATTCAAGAATGAAGTTTGCATTTGCATTATGCCCCTTGTTCATACTTATGTGGAAAGTTATATAGGGATTAGAAATTTCATCCAAGATGTGCATCAAATGTTGTGTTTCACACTTATTTCAAAATTTGGGCTCCATAATAAGGAAGAGATATTAGAGGCCTCTCATTGAATCCCATATTTTTATTGGTCTATAATGAATTGTTAGGGTTAGAGAGAAAATGAGACATTTTCTATATATTTTCATAGAATTTATAAAAAGTGGAGTAAGTTTTTTGTAACCTAAGAGAAAAAGAAACTGGTTGTCAAATTAATTTAATTTTTTTGACAATTTCTCAAAATGTAGTGGTACAATTCTAGATTTTCTATTTAAAGAGTATTGTGATAATGGTCATATGGGAAAGGTTCTTTGTTTTCTTCAAGTGTTTTAGATTTTGTTCGCCTTGTTTTCCATAATTGTTTACCCTTATTTCCCCCACCTAATTGTCTCCAGATTCAAGACAAATTAGATATTCTTCTAGAAACATATCTTTTATTATTACAATTATTTTATAAAATTCCTTTATGATTTTTTTTAAAACTATTTCATTTTATTAAATTTTATTGGAAAGTAGTGTGGGTAGACTTATTACATTTTGATGCAAAACTTATTGTCCATAATACAATTTGTTAAAGTGGTGCTCTCATTAACCCCTTAGGGTTATATTTTATTATTTTGTGGTGGATCTTATGTTTGTCTAGTGTTTCCTAAACCATTGTTATGTTGTTCCCTCATATTAGACTTAAAAAATAAGCATGCATAGTGATTTATTTTCATAGGGTTTGTATTGATTCATGTTAGATGTATTTATCTCTAATTGATCTATGCTTACTCCAAAAACTAGTGTAGTTGTGAGGTATCACTTTTTTGATGTATTTATTAAAGTTGTTTCAAATATTTATATGAATTTCATGTCTTTTTATAATGATGTAGAAGGTATATTATATGGTAAATAAGCTAGTGATTTTTACCTATATGTAAATAAGGAAAGAATGGTAGTTTCATACAAGCTACACTAGAGAAATATGGATTTGGACCTAGATGTGTACAACAACCGATTGATTCATTTGTAAAACATAAGAAAAACCTAACACAAATTATATGAAGTAATGTTGATTTAGATGTAATATGTTAACTAATTTTTTTGCAACCTATTTTAAATTTTTTTGAGCCTAGAAAATTATGTCATCTTGCTAAAATACTTGTCAAGGACCAATGACTCAAAATATTTTGGTCTTATTATACCTTTTCATTTTGTGTGATTATATTAAATATATCTATTGAAGTGTTTGCCATTTTTCATTACTTTCGATATGCATTATGTTTTCTTAGATGATTTTTGTTGTCCACCTCAATAATAGGACTGTTACTGCAGTTGTCTCTATTTAGAGTATTAAATAATAGGTCAAATCAGGTTGGTATCTTATTGTTCAATTTTACTTCATGATCTTGGAAAATATAGTAATCTTTCCAGTATTTGAAATTGAACATATGTCAAACATGTCATCACATAAAGCAGTTGTATCATCATACATTTGGTATAACAGGATTATAATAACTTCATTTTATATAATCTTTGGATTTGGTTTTGTTTGCCAATAAAATAATTGACTAAAGTCTTAGAAATATGCCTCAACAAAATAATGAAAAGCATCAATATAAGTTTATAATAAAAGTTTCAAAATAAAATATAACTTATATGGATAAGCTTCCAAATACATGGTATTGTTGAGTAATAGGCTCTTTTTGACTGAAAGGACAAACATTAATTTCCATCTACATATCCTGGCATTAGCTCATTCTCAAAGGATGTGGAAATGATGTGTAAGTAGAAGCAATGTCAAGAAATTAATTTTCCCCCTTATTACTTTATTTCATTACAAGATGACACCAAGGCACATTTGCACCAAAGTGAATAACATAAAAATATAGGGGTATAAACATTTTAAGTGGAGACAACAACATTTGATAGTTTTTCATGCACTTTTGGAGGTTGTTATTGCATAGTTATTTTCTTATTCAAGACATTTAGTTCATTAGCAAATTAGAGAAGATTATGTGGGTTATGCTTTGGTTAAATTTGGAAGTCTATTTGTTTGGCTCAGAATTTTAGGTGACATGTATGAGTAGGTATGCTACATTAATATTGGTACTCTCTCTCCTTTAGAGGTTAAACAAGAAAGAAACTTCCTTCATGGTTCTAGTTTTCATCTCTTTCATAGTTTTAGTGCAAATGGTAATGAAGCTTGGAAACACACTTTTTTTTCTTGAATTTTCAATGAATTTATTGAGGTAACTTAGAAGTGTGGACATGATAAACTTGTGTGAGGATTTTATCTAGTCTACTGGAATGCAAATTTTGTGAAATGTGAGTTTCCTTAAATAGAAAACTTACTCAAATGGTTTACTTTTTCTTTTTGTTTTTAGAATTCCATCATGCAATGAAGATATAGATTTGGTTTGGTAAAAGCCTTTATTTATCCACATTTTTATCAGTCTATTCATGTAAAATGGATGAGATACATTTGGGGTTTTGTTGGGTTTAGATCCATTTTTTTCTTTTCCCCTATTTGAGTTCATTTTTTAGATAATGCTAAGATTTTCAACCTATGACAGTGGACTATTTGGGTTTTGACAAATTTTGATTGGGGTATTTGAGAGTTTTATTTTTAAGTAATATTTTATCATGCCATGGTTTAATATGCCTTGAATTAATTAAAATTTGCATGCTAAAATGAATTTCTTACCTACTGGTTTTAACTCAGTGTTGGTCAGTGTTGGTATTTTGTCCAAAATGTTTGTATAAACTTGGGGTTTTCATAAAACTTTATGGTAGAATTATTGGTTATTTGAGATTTTAAAAAAAAAATCTAGTGAGATAATTTTGAATAAATTTTTAATTTCAAAACCTAATGGTTTGATTATAAAACTTAACAATTTATTTTCTTAAACAAATTTTCATTCAGGGTTTGTAATTGATAAATTTGGTGACATAATGGTGATAGATTATTCTCACCAAATAGTAAATTTCATGCATGTTGAAAGAATTTTAGTTTTAACAGAGTAAATGTATTTGCAATCATGAAATGATATTGGTTTGTTCCATTTATGTGAGATTATAGAATTATTTACTATAGCTTTGATTTCATTAATAAATGATTATTTGTTGAATTCATTTCATGGTGTAATATATGGGTAATAATCAACATGATTGATCAATTCGATTGTGTAAAAACCAAAGACTAATGTTTTATTTTCTACAGTGCATTTTTGGAATTGTTTTATTTTTGTGAGACCCCGTTTGATAGATCCAGTTACTTAGTGTAGATTATCAAAATTCAGTGGAGTTGAGCCTTCATAGACAACATATGGATTGAATTTTCCTATTTTGATCATTTTAAAATCAAATATTTTGACAAAATTTACTATTTAAGGATGTAGATGAAATTATCATTAGATATTCTTAGTTGTGATGAGGCATAATATGTAACCTAATGTATCTTTGATTTCAATTAAATAGATTCAATTTTTTATTAAGTAATGAAAGCATATATGGTTTAGTTATATTTATTTTAATCATGTCATTATAGATTAATATTTTAAGATTAATTTATAAGAGTCATTTCATAGTGGGGCCCCACTCGAGTGTTTGTTTGGTCTTTTAAAAATAAAATATTTAAAGAGGTTATTATTAAAAGTTCATTATGAACTTAAAAATTTGCCTCAAACTTATAACTTTATTTTATAAAGTTGACTTAACTTTATTTTATAAAATTCCTTGTCTAAATTTTAAATTACAAGTTTAAGAAAAAAGTTAGTTGTTGAATCAACTAACTCCTTGGAAAAGGCTATAAAGGAAAAGAAACTTCATTATGAAAAGTGGGGACTCTTAAAGGTAAAAATGAGAACTCTCGCTTTAATTTGCACTTATTTTTCATGAACAAGTCTCTAAGATGATCATTATTTGTAGACGATTGACACTTACTCAATCTGATGGCATAGCCTTGTTTCATTTATTCTAGGTATATCCAAGTTTATTTTCAATTATTTATTTAATATTTGGTAAATTTGATGCTTTGATGAATACAGATTTGCATTTATATATGCTGAAATCTAGCTACCGCTTAAATACTAATGAACATCACGCTTTGCATGATAGAAGTTTGATGTTTACACATGGTGTAATGTCTCTTTTCAAAACTTTTAATTCATGTGATTTATTTTATTAATAAAATCATTTCATATTTTGGTTTCTCAATCATCTCTTATTATCTGATTTGGCTTAACACCTCCTTTATGTATTATATATTTTAGTGTAATGTTTTTTTTAAATTTATTTTCTACTGTTTAGTTAATTCTTTTTCTTTAGTTAGTCATTTTTCTTTGTTTTCTATCTTTTCTTTCTCTTCGTTTCCTTCATCTCTTTTTTCTAGCAACAACCTACTTTTTATTTTGGAGAAGCGTTTATGACATTTAAAGCTGAAACGCCATTTTTAGACATAAAGTATGCATATAATTTTAAACACAGACCTATTTTGATTCACATTTTGCTTCTCATCACATATCTTAAATTTGTTTCTTTACATTTTGGGTTTATTTTTGAAGTTTTTTTGTAAAAATTATAGTGAGAACACAATATATATTTACTGAATCAGGTTTTTATTCTTCAAGAGATTATCTAATTAATAGGTTTTCTATGTCAGATAGAATAGATTATAGTTTCTTATCTAAAATGGTTCATAATTTTGGTAAAGTGGATCTCTAATTTTTTATAAATGAAATATGTTACATTCTGATGACTTATTAACAACATTTAGTTTATCTTTTATAAAGTATCATCAAACTCAAATGCATCCTTACAATTTATGAGTTATAATTTAGAGATATTTGAATACTAGTTTATTCATGAATCCATTATCTGAGACCACCTTCTTTGAAAAAACACTCCATCCATATATTACTTATTTAATCTAAAATAATTCCTCTTAAGAAAGGTATTATTTTCCCAAAACTCAGTCAAGTGTGTAAACAATATAAATTGACTTTTAAAAACCCATTACGTGCCTTATACTAATTTTTCAGTCATAAGACTCCCATGATTAAACTAGTATGATTATGACATAACCTTCATGATAGGAAAAATGGATGATTCGTTGATGCTACAATTTTTAGCATCAACAAATTTGGTGACTTTGTAGGGGAACACATTCAATTTTTTCTTAAATGATTTCATATCAGTTTTCTAATAATAGTTAGTCTCCAATTTATACTAATGTTTCCTTCTATATTTACTGGGATTTTCATTATTGATTCTTTTTTGAATGACCTTCATACAACATCTTTGCTTGGATTTGATTATGATGAATTTTTCTAAGAATGACATCTTCTCACCGACATTGTTAAAAATAACATCCACCCTGATCTATAAGCCTAACTCAATTTAGTCTGGTGTGAATGTGATCCCTTTGAGGTATTTTCTCATCATTATTTTTTGGATTATATTGAAATCCCTTTTTCATCTAGGCTTCAAATCTTGTGCTTATTTTATGGATTAAATTGTTACCATATTCTTATAGGCATGTTGCCCTACAATAAAAAACTAGGATGTTGGACTTTTTAAAATCCCATAAATCTAGTTTAGATCCTCATTCAACAAATGAAAATGTCTCTTATCCTCTTGAATCGAATAATATCACTCAAGAATGTGTTATCATTGATTGGTTGGTAAAAAATCAAGTTGACTCAAATCTATTAATTTGGTATACATTATCTTGCTACAAAGATGAAACCATTAGCAAATATCTATTACGCTTCTTATCTAAATATTAGAATATTCTACCTTCTTTTATACCTAGTAAAAAACTTTTTTATAGTCTTTAGATGAGTCATCTACATAATAATCACAAAAGGATTGCTAAAAAGATTAGACTCATAGACTTTCAAATAGTGTTACAATTTGGTCATATCCGAAAGTGAAGTAAAAATTTATGCCAGATTTCTTCCTTGGAGCATGATCTATTCAAATGCAAAAAGTTTTCTGAGTTAATGGTTTAATTTGAAAACAAATTTCTTGATGAGTTTTTTGTTTTTTTAGTTTATAATGCGATTACTATTTCTTATGATGAATATTCTATTCATCTACAATCAAATCAAGAATCAAAAATTTTCCCTAATCATGATATTGCTTTAGTTGAGTCAATCATTACTCCTTTCAATCGATCATAAAATAAAAATGATAGTCCTGGTTCTTATTTCTCAATACATGAGAAGTATTTGACATCCCTTCTAAGTCTTGATACTCCTCGATGCTCAAAATCAGACTTGTCTGGTAATAATCCTCTGAAATATTCATTATCTAATTTTTGCATAAGTGGTTTTTCTCTTTTTGATGATTTAATGGTGAAACATGTAAGAAATTTTTCTAGTTTTGACATACATCTTAATGATTTTAATAAGTATGAATAAATTCAAGGCTATAAAGTTCCTAATTTTCTAGATTTTTTTTGAAATGAATATACTTGATTCCATGAAACATAGTGATTTTGAGACTTTTACTTTTTCAAAAATTTAGATGGATGATAACATGATGAATTTTGAATATGACAAATTTTAGTTTGATCTACCTAAATCTAAATTTGATAAGTATTTAGTAGAATTGGAACAAAATTATGATCCTAAAATCATGTCTAAATTAGAAATAATAGCTTGCAAATGAAATGGGGAAGTTCTAAATTTTTAGAATATTGCATTTGAATATTTTTTGTTTAAATTTTTTGATATAACTCGTAATCATGTTTGTGATATTGATGACTTTTATGTATGTTAAAACTCTAACAAAGAGATTGATAATGATAATCAAGATGTTTAAAGTGTAGAAAATGAATGCTTCACCAAAACATTTGAGTTTGATGATGAAATGATTATTAATTTATTTATTAATATGTTGAATTAGGATGAAAGTTTAGTTTCAACCTCAGAGGACAGATTTTATTTTCTTGATAAGGTAGAATCTAAAGTCTCATTTGAGTATTCAGGTTTCAAATCTGATTTTGATATTAAAAGTTTTGCTTATCATCCTTTTGATAACAATCCACAAATTTTTCCAAAGCTTGTTGATCACATACATTCTAATTTTTTTTCAAGAATCAAGAGAGAGGTAGAAAGTGAATGATTCTTTTATTATTTTTAGTTTTTTTAGCATGCTTTTATTACTTTATTGTATGGTTATTTAGTTGTTTTCAGATGTCTTATGTCATATGATGTTAGTTAAAATCCTGTATAACATGATAAAACATTTTATTTTTTTGTATTATTATGATTTATCATATATTTTGCATTCCATGGTTTTTATATCAGATTTCTATTGTCCTTTGGAATATTTTACATTTGAAGATTTTTGATAATGGATAACTTTCTTTCTTCTCGTAGTTGTAAATAATTCTATTTTTTTGTTTATTTATAGGACAATTTTATTTTTGCTCATTTTAGCTTGTTAGTTGCTTTATGTTGTTTTCATTTTGGTTATTGCAGTTTTGGATTCTACCCACCTCTGAAGCCTTCATCAATATTCAATATAAGCACAATTTTTTGCATTTATGAATGTAAGTTTTCTTTATCAAAGGTTAATTTCTTGATTTAAGTAAAGAGTCACTTGATAAATGAATTAAATTAGGTAACTAGTTAGGTGAAAGGTGCTTACTTTCATATTATATGATTTTAGACTGTTGTAACATGATTCATCTAACCCATATTTCTTAGTTTAATGATTCCTCTTATTCATACCACATTAAGCTAAACAATTCATTCCTTTCAGTGAATACATATTCTATGGAGTCCACACATAATGATTTGGGAAACTACTTACCTGGGTTGCACTCCCAAACTATTCATTTTCACCAATTTTATGTTGTAGACCAATCTTGCAAGCAAAACTAGCTATCAAGGTCATCAGTGTTAACTAATATTTTTGCACCCTATTTAAAAAAAAAAATTGAACCTCAAAAATTATGTCATCTTGCTAAAATACCTGGTGGGGGCCAATGACTCAAAATATTCTGGTCTGATTATACCTTTTCATTTTGTGTGATTAGATTAAATATGTCTATTGAAGTGTTTGCCATTTTCTATTACTTTTGATATGCATTAAGTTATCTCAGATGATTATTTTTATCCTCCTCAATAATAGGACCATTGTCGTAATTATTTCTATTTAGAGTATTCAATAATAGGGCAAATCAAGTTGGTAGCGTATTGTTCAATTTTCTTTCATGAGCTTGGTAAATATTGTAATCTTCCCAATATTTAGAATTGAGCATCTGTCAAACATGTCATCACATAAAGCAATGGTGTCATTATATATTTGGTATAACGGGATTATAATAACTTCATTTTATAAATATTTAGATTTGGTTTTGTTTACCAATAAAATAATTGACCAAAGTCTTAGAAATATGCCTTAACAAAATAATGGAAAGCATCAATATAAGTTTCAAAATAAAATATAACTTATATGGGTAAGCTTCCAAATGCATGGTATTGTTGATTAATACATTATTTTTGATTGAAAGGACAAATTTTAATTTCCATCTACATATCTTGGCATTAGCTCATTCTCAATAGACATAGACATGATGTGTAAGTGGAAGTAATGTCAAGACATAAATTTTCCCCCTTATTATTTTGTTTTATTACCAAGATGACACCAAGGCACATTTTCACCAAAGTGAATAACATAAAAAGAGGGGTATACACATTTTAAGTGGACATAACATCATTTAATAGTTTTTAATGTGATTTTGGAGGTTGTTATTGTGTAGTTATTTTCTTATTCAAGACATTTAGTTCATTATCAAATTAGAAAATATTGTGGGTTATGCTTTGGTTAGATCTAAAAGTCTACTATGTTTGGCTGAAATTTTTGGGAAGCAGTAAGAGTATTATGTGTATGTATCTTGGATAAATTTTGGTAATCTCTCTCCTTTGGATGTTAAACAAGAAATAAATCCCCTTCTTGGTTTTAGTCTTCATCTCCTTTATGGTTTTAGTGCAGATGGTAATGAAGCTTGAAAGCACTTTTTTTTCTTGAATTTTCAATGAATTTTTTGAGGCAACTTAGTAGTGTGGACATGATGAACTTGTGTGAGTATTTTATTTGTTGGATCACAAATTTTGTGAAAGGTGAGTTTTATTAAACAAAAAACTCACTCAAATGGTTTAATTTTTCTTTGTGTATTTAGAATTTTGTCATGCAATGAAGATATAGATTGGGTTTGGTAAAAGCTTTTATTTTTCCATATTTTTATCATTTTATTCATGCAAAATGGATGAGATACATTTAGGGTTTTGTTGGGTTCAGCTCCATTTGTTTATTTTCCCCTCTTTGAGTCCATTTTTGAGATAATGCTAAGATTTTCAACCTATGATAGTGGACTATTTGGGTTTTTCCAAATTTTGATTTGGGTATTTGAAAGTTTTATTTTTTAGCAATATTTTATCATGCCATGGTTTAATATACCTTGAATTCATTAAAATTTGCATGATGAAACAAAGTTTTTACTTGTTAGTTTCAACTCAGTGTTGGTATTTTACCCAAAATGTTTGTATAAACATGGGGTTTTCATAAGAGATTTATGGAAAAATTCTTGTTTATCTGAGATAAAAATATATATTTACTGGTGACATAATTTTGAATAAATTTTTAATTTCAAAACCTAATGGTTTTGATTATAAAACTTAACAATTTATTTTCTTAAAAAAATTTGATTCAAGTTTTGTAATTGATAAATTTGGTGACATGAATATGATAAATTATTCTCACCAAATAGTAAATTTCATGCATGTTGAAAGCATTCTAGTTTTGATAGAGCAAATGTATTTGCAGTCAGGAAATGATATTGGGTTGTTTGAATTAAGTGAGATTACAGAATGGTTTACTATATCTTTAATTTCATTAATAAATGATTATTTATTGAATTCATTTCATGGTGTAATATATGGTAAATATTCAACATGATTGGTCAAGTTAATTGTGTAAAAATTAAAGAATAATGATTTGTTTTGTACAGTGCATTTTCAAAATTGTTTTATTTTTGTGAGACCTCATTTGATAGATCCAGTTACTTCGTGTAGATTGTTAGAATTCAGTGGAGATGAGCATTCATAGAAGACACATGGATTGATTTTTTTTATTTTTATGATTTTAAATTCAAATATTTTGATAGAATTTGCTATTTAAGCATGCAGATGAAATAATCATTAGATATTCTCAATTGTGATGAAGCATAATATGTAACCTGATGTAACTTTAATTTTAGTTGAACAAATTCATTATTTGATTAAGTAATGAAAGAATATATGTCCTATTTATATTTATTTTAATCATGTAATTATGGATTGATATTTTAAGATTAGTTTATAGGAGTCATTTCATAGTAGACCCCCACCCAAGTGTTTGTTCAATATTTTAAAAATAAATGTTTAAAGAGGCTATTATTAAAAGTTCATTATGAACTTAAAAATGTTCTTAAAATTTATAAATTTATTTTATAAATTTGACTTAACTTTATTTTATAAAATTCTTTGTCTAAATTTTAAATTATATGTTTAAACAAAAAGTTAGTTGTTGAACCAACTAACTGCTTGACAAAGGTTATAAAGGCAAAGAAACCTCATTATGAAAAGGGGGGGCTCTTATAGGTAAACATGATAAATCTCTCTTTCATTTGTGTTTCTTTTTCATAAACAAGTCTCTGATATGATTATTGTTTGCAGAAGATTGACACTCACTCAATTTGATGGCATAGCCCTATCTCATTTATTCTAAGTATATCCAAGTTTATTTTTAATTATTTTTTGATTCTTTAGTTAATATTTGGGAAATTTAATGCTTTGATGAATATAGATATGCATTCATATATGTCAAAATATAGCTATCACCTAAGTACTAATGAACACATCATGTTTTTTGTGACCGAGGTTCGATGTTTACATATATTGTAACATCTCTTTTCAAAACATGTAATTTGTGTGATTTATTTTATTAATAAAATCATTTCCTATTTCAGTTTCTCAATCATCTCTTATTATCTGATTTTGCTTTGTACCTCCTCTATAAATTATAGTTTTTAGTGTAATGTTTCTTTCTTTCTTTATTTTTTAATTTTAGTTAGTTCTCTTTCTTTAGTTAGTTGTTTTTCTTTATTTGTTCTATTTTCTCTCTCTTCATTGCCTTCTTCATCTCTTTTTTCTAGCAGCAACTTATTTTTTATTTTGGAGAAGTGTTTATGACATTAAAAGTTGAAACATCATTTTCAAACTTAAAGTATGCATATAATTTTAAGCACAGACTTATTTTGATTCACGTTTTGGTCACTTATCTTACATCTATTTCTTTACATTTTAGGTTTATCTTTGAAGTTATTCTTAAAATTTATAATGAGAACACTATATGTATTTACTAAATTAGGTTTATATTATTTAAGAGATTACCTAGTTAATAGGTTTTCTCTATTGGATAGAATAGATTATAGTTTCTTATCTAAATTAATTCATAATTTTGGTAAAGTGGATCTTCGATTGTTATAAATGAAATATGTTACATTCTGATGACTTATTAACAACATTCAATTTATCTTTTATAAAGTATCATCAAACTCAAACACATCCTTATAATTTATGAGTTATAATTTAGAGATATTTGAATACAAGTTTATTCATGAATCCATTATCTGAGACCACCTTCTTTGTGAAAACACTCCATCCATCTATTACTCATTTAAACTAAAACAATTCCTCTTAAGAAAGATATTATTTTCTCAAAACTCTTTTAAATGTGTAACCAATTTAGCTTGACTTTTAAAAACCCATGACATGCCTTACATTAATTTTTCAGTAATAAGACTCTCACAATTAAATTGATATGATTTTGACTTAACCTTCATAATAAGCAGAAGGGGTGATTCATTGGCATGATAGTTTTTAGCATCAACACAATATTTTTTTCATATCGAGATCAATGCCTCATATTTTTATAATGATGATAATAATTTGAATACTTGAGACCCTCAAGATGATTGTTGGAATGAACATGAAATATATTTGTGTGCTTGTAAATTCGAGCTATGGATTCAATAAACTATATAAAATAACTTAACCCAAAACTTATAAAAACTTAAAAGGAAGAGAATATAGAAGCAATTAGAAATTATAAGATGATTCTTACCATCACCTTGATTCTCTTGTCTTCCCTCCAAAATATTCAAATGGATTTTCCAAGGATTATTGACTTGCTTGTTGCATTGCTTGATAATGATGGCTTCAATATTCAAGATGATTGTAAGAGGGTTTAATGTCTTGTTAGATGCAAGGATAATGTGGATGCAATTGGAGTATGAAGGCTAAGAGAGCTAATATATGCATGCAAGTTTGAAGTCTTTCAATTTAGTTTCAATCAAGCTCCATGCTTGGTTATTTATAGGGTGGTGAGGGAGAATTAAAATGAATTTTAAATTTATTAGAACTCTCTAGTTTTAGAGAATTATAGAAAGATAGAGAAGGATATAGGTTTTAGAGGCTTCTAGATTTAATTAGGAGTTAATAAGGGGTAGTTTAAGAGTTTTATGGAGGTTTAAGGATATAGGTGTGTAGGAGAGGATATGGATAGGTTGTCTAGGAGGTAGATAGATTATTTTGAATTTTAAATTGGTAAGTGGGGAAAGTTGTTAGTAAATGAGGTGGGATTAATGATTTAATATAATGTTAGTGGGATAATCAAGGGATGAATGTAGTATAGGATTGTATGAAGGTTAGTATGATGCAAGAAATATATAATGGAGAATATGATATAATTATTTAATTAAGACTATGGTTATAGGATTAATTAAAATAAATAATAAGATTAGCGAAATAGTTAAGGTAAATGGATATAGGTGTATACATTTTTCCCCTCTTTGAAAGGGAATTAAGAGTGAAAAGTTAGGGAGTAATGGTCTTTAAAATAAAAACCATTTCATGGATAAATTAGTAAAATTGAAGTTCCATGATGCCCTCTCAAGGGGACATGTGGGGAAGAATGAGTCAGATGGCCACTCTAAAAGAGATCATGAGGAGGGTATAAAATCAAGATGATGAGGGGTTGGGATGTCCTAGATGCAATTTGAGATATGAATGATAAGATGCCCCAAGAAAAAATGCAAGGGAATAAGGTCGTAGGTGTAAGTGTAACAACCCCATTGGATTTTACTAGAATATGGTAATTTTTATTTTTAAATTAATTACATAAATTCATCTAACAAATTTCATCATGAGAAACCTAACTAAGTTATATTTAAATAAATATATTAGTTTTAATTAATATTCTCAAATATCTATATCTAATCCATTTAGATAATGATCACCATAATAATGATATATCAAAACATGAACACTATTAAATATACAAATAAAGACTGCATTTATTTCATAAAAGCAATATTAAAATTTTAGCCATGATTGATACAATATTACAACCACTAATGTAAATATACAAATGAATAAATATTATAGTTTAATCAATAATTATGTCTCAATAATAATAAAATAATGATACAAATCTCTCTAGAGCATGAGTCTTAATGAACTTAAGTATCCATCGGTAATATCAAGTGTAGTTTATAGTGTAGTACTGTTGTGGGGAGGAAGAGCATCATTTGAGTGATTTTCCACACCAATCATAGGCCATTGATCCCCTACACTATCTCGCAACAAGGGAATGGGGCTATCTTCATATATGGGTAAATAATGATGGTGTGAGAGTCTAGAGTGATGAATTTGAACATTTGTGATGTAAGATAATAAATACATGATCTATACCATAAATAAATATGTTATAATATGATATCATACAAATATGTAAGCTATATCAAATACATGAAATAATAATATTTAACTATAAACATTACTTTGGTCAAAGTTTTTATATAGTTTTTAATCTGTAAGATCAATCAATTTTATACACACCACTCAATCGAATTATTACTCATCTTGAATTAATAACACTAATTAAGTGAATGGAATCCATCACATTACTTATTTAAGGTCATTAATGTGAGATTTTGTTAATTATATAATAATATAAAAATTAATAGATTCAAACAAATTATTTTCTATTAAAAAATAGAAAATATACCAAGTACAAGAATATTAAATACATATATTTAGTCCATCAAATGTAATGCAATGAATCATAAAATATCTAATTTATTACCAAATAATAAATAGATTCATATAATACCAACATAAGTAAAATACCATCCGGACAAGAAACATGTCAAGGCATCTAGTTACAGAATATCAATATGTAAAATGTTATATCATCCATCTAATAAAATTTTCATAGCTTAACAACATACTAATAGTACATTACTAAGTTCATTTTAATACACAACATTAAAATGAAAAGAATTAAATATTAAATACCTCATATACTAATATTTTCCCAAAATAGTCAAATACACTTAGAACTTAACCAAATACACCCCCATATATATATATAACAGTACATTACTAAGATCATTTTATTACACAACATTAAAATGAAAATAATTAAATATTAAATACATCATATATTAATGTTTTCCCAAAATATTAAAATACACATAGAACTTAACCAAATATACCCTCCGATCCCCCCATTCCCTCCCCGACCACATGCGCGCACACACACACACACACACACACACAGGTTTTACCATGAGATGTTTATTAGCTGAGTGTGTGTGTGTGTGTGTGTGTGTGTGTGTGTGTGTGTGTGTGTGTGTGTGTGTGTGTATATATATATATATATATATATATATATATATATATATATATATATATATATATATAAACTAAGTCAACAATATACAAGTATATCATACATACATACATACATACATATATATGATTAGATGCATAAAAATAGGGGACAAAGGGGAGGGGTATAAAGCAACACATTTTTTCTTAAAATAATAATAGTTGAACTTGGAAATAATGTTATAGACATTTTGACAAAGAATTTAACAATGACATAAGAACATGAATTGTGGAATTTTGAATTTAGTTTCTAAATATATTTTTTTTCAATGCCCAGATGATAAAATGTGTGAATTAGATGCATTTATGACAATAATTTCATCATTTTTGTGAAAAGATAAAGAGATTGCATGTGTACGATAACAATGTTTTTGAGTAAATGAATGAATTTTTGTATGAAACTTCATATATGGATAGGTAAAATATCAAATATTGTTGAGAATATTTTTATTATTATTTTTATTATATATATAATTTTTAAATAATTTTAGAAGTCAAGGCAGCTGGAAAATTGAAATTGCAAGTGTACGAACACAACTTTCTGACCTTGACTTCATAAAAATTAATTTTTCTTTAAAGCATAGTTGATAATGTGTGGATTGTTGAGATATATTTTTTTATAAACATTTGATTAATATTCAAAAATGTATACTAATAAAATTTGCGATGATATGTATATAGTCCATAAAGAGGTATGTTATGTAGAAATTAAGTGATAATTATTAATAATTTTATAACATTAAAAAAATTATATATTCTAAAACTACTCTTTATCTTATAAAAATCTATATAATTTTTTAAAAATGATAATAAAAACTACCTGATTAGATGCATCAACAAAGATGAAAAAGACTCCTAAATTTATTAAAAACTAAGTGGGTTGCTTCATGACTAGTTTCAAGATAGGTTTGGACCTCCCCAAGCCTATACCCTAGGAAAATTTGGAATGAAAATGCAAAAAAATATTGAAAGGATGTACACCCTTTAAAAATAATGTATGGCATTTTTAAATATGTATATTTTTTCTATTTTTTACAATTAAAGTTAGTTGTTTTTGTGGTTGAAGATGTGTATGTATTTTTTGTTGTGGTTTTGTTTCTTGTGAAATATGAGGTGGTTGTTTTTTTTTTGTGTGTGTGTTCAAAAGGACATATTTAGTTGCATTTATTTAAATAAATATAATATATTAAGGCCACTCTTCATCTTATGAAATCAATTCTAGAGCAATAGGAATTACCATCTAGAAGCTAGTTTTTCAAAATCTAATCTGGTCAATACTTAGTTTTTAGAATTTTAGGATTGGAAGATAGACTGAGAAATGAGGTTAAAAATAATGTTACATATGTAATTAATATATACCATTGATTATGTCCCATATTTTGCCTAATTGAGTATACATTACCTACTTTATTTACTTGAGTATGCCCTATCCAATTGAATACCTGAGCTTGAAGGTGGATTCCTAAATAATTTATGGGTTTTTTCAATCAATGGGTCTATCAATATGCATAAATAACTTCCATATAACATATAATTTGTTGCATACATATATTCATGATATGGTCACTCATACATGACATCTACCTGTAGTCATGATATGATAACTTATAACATACATGAATGTAGCTAGTCACCCTAATAAACTCCATTCAGAATAGAATAAATTGAAACACCATTCAAAATACATTTTAAAAATATACCATTTGATCTAAAATAATTTTTAGATATATGGTCAATCCACACATTATTTTATTCTAATCTCATGCATTATTCCCAAGTCATGTATAATAAAGTCATATTCTAGCACTCCAAATTCACATAAGACACTCCCTCATTGACCCTCATCATCCCTAATCACTCCCTCATCGACCCTCATAGTAACTTATCATCCCTATTCATTCCATCATAAGTTATCATTATCCCACATTATCCTTAATCACTCCCTCAGTAGATATCATCATCCTTCTTTATTGTTAATCACTCCCTCATTAACCCTCATCATCCCTAGTCACTCCCTCATCATCCCTAATAATCCCTCATTATATTTAATAACCCATAAACACTCCCTCATCAACCCTCATCAACACTTATCAACCATAATCATACCTAATCATTCTCTCATCATCTCTTATCATCCATCATCATCCCTAGTCACACTCTCATCATCCCTAATAACTCCTTCATTAACTATAATCATTTCTTAGCATCCCTAGTCAATCCTTCATCATCTTTCATTATATTTCATCATCCATAATCACTCCTTCATCAACCCTCATTATCCTTAATCATCCATAATCACCCTTTTCTAATATACCCTCATCCCTCATTATCCCTAATCATTCCCTCATTGGCCCTCATTGTACCTAATCACTCCATCATCCCTAGTCACTCCCTCATATAGTAGAGTGTGATCCAATCGAGTAGTCAATAGAAAATTTTTTTAGACTGAATAATATATTTTTCATAGGAATCTTGAATGGAACTTCTATTCCTTTTTTTAGATTGGATTTTACTAGGGTGATTATTCGCATTCATGTCTAGTAGACTAGGTAGGGTCATGATGGATTACTCTAGGGAGATTGTTGAATGATTTTCATGGTAGAAATAACATATTATCATATTTATACTTGTATGGTGGAAATTCATTTTGAATGATGAGGGATGATGATAGATCAAAAATTTCCTCTTTGTGCTTACTCCGTATGAGGTGAAATCCTTCTTTTAAACATAGTTATTTAAAAATCATTAAGCAAAAAGGCCAAATCATTTTGGATCTTCTCATGTTTGTGTGTTATTATCAAATAATGATGTGGGCCATGAGTATAAATTATTATCATTTGTGCCACTAAATTTTTTATGACATGTTTATCCTTTCATTGAAATCTTTGTGCTTATGTAGGAATTATGATAGGAAAGTGGAGAGGGGGTTGAACAGAACCACCAATGCTTACATCATTCCTCTGTGGTGTGGTTTCTATAATGTATGTTTAGTTTTTACCATTTAGGTTTAGTGTTTTTCATTTAGGGTTAATTTTTAGGGTGTTAGGGTTCAATGTTTATAGTTCAGTGTTTGGGGTTGATTGTTTCAATTATAAAATTTAGGATTTAAGGTTTAGGGTTTATCTAGTTTTAAGATTTAGGGTATATGGTTTTGTGTTTAAGGTTTTATGGTTATGTTTTTGTGGTTTAGGGTTCAAATTTCAAGGTTTAGGGTTTAGTTCTTAGGTTTTTAGGATTAGGTTTTAGTGTTAAGAGTTTAAGGGTCAAGGTTTTGGGTTTAGGGTTTGGGGTTCAATGTTTAGGGTTTAAGGTTCATGATTTTGAATTTTGTCTTTAGGGTTTAGTGTTTATTATTGAGGGTATAAGGTTAAGGTTTTATGTTTTAGTGTTTAGGATTTAGGATTTTAGGCTTATGGTTTGGGATTTAGAGTTAAGGGATTAAATTTTAGGTTTTAGGGCTGAGGGTCTAGCGTATAAAGTCTAGAGTTTAAGGTTTTAAGGTTCTATGTTTAGGGTCTAGATTTTGGGGTTTAAGTATTATTATTTTAGGTTTACAGATAATGTATTAGGGTTAAGTGTTTAAGGTTTATGTCATTTAGGGTTTAGGTTTAAGGTTTAATATTTAAGGTTTATGGTGTTTAGGGTTTGGGGTTAATGGTTTAGGTGTAAATGGAGTGTACTAAGGTGATCATCTATATTTGTGTTTAGTATGAGTGACTATATCAAAAATACATGAATATGTCATGTATGAATGAAAACATACCTATATGTAGTACTAGGTATGGGGTAGATGTAATGTATGAATGACTGTATCATTATTAAATGTATGTTATAAGTTAAATACTAAAGGTTATCCATTTATACATATTGATAGACCTATTGATTAAAAAAACCATAAATTATTTAAGAATTCATCTTGAATCCACCTTCAATCCTTTTAAATGAATGTCCCTAGTCACTCCTTTCTATATATAGGTGAGAATGACCACTATCCTTTTAAGATATGGCTTAGACAATGCCCCATATCCTTTCTCTATATTTTTGATAACTCAATATTATGGTTTATGGTCAGGGTTTAGTATTTAGAAATTTAGGGTTTAAGGTTTATGGTTAATGGTTCAAGATTCACAATTTAGGGTTTAGTGTATACGGATTAGCTTTTAGGGTTCACATATTTGTGTGATGGCTTAGGGATTAGGATTTAAGGCTTATAATGCATATTTTATGCTTAAATGTATGGGTTTTATGGTTTGTGGCTTAAGGGATCAAGGGTTTAGATTTTAGGGTTTTAGGTTTATGGTTTAAAACTTAAGGTTTAGGGTTTAGGGTGTAAGGTTCAAGGTTTTGGTCTTGGGGGTTTGGTTGAAGGATTGGGGTTTAGAACTTAGTGTTTAGTATTTGGGATTTAGTGTTAAGGGATTGGGGCTTAGGGTTTAGGATTTGGGTTTAGTGTTTAAGATGTAGAGTTTATGGTTTGGGGTTTTAGGTTTAGGGTTTAGTGTTAAGGGTTTAAGGATTTAGGTTTACTGTTTAAGGTTTTGGGTTTTGGGTTTAGAATATTTGGTTTAGGGGTTAATGTTTATGGTTTATGACTTATGGTTTATGGTTTTAGGCTTAGGGTTAAGATTATAGGGATCAAGTGTAAGGGTTTAGGGTTTAGGTTTAGAGTTTAGGATGTAGGATTTATAATTTATGGCTTGTTGTTTTAGAATTTAGGGTTAGGGGTTAATGTTTTAGGGCTTAGTTGTTGGGGTTTGGGGTTTAAGGTTAAGGGTTTATGATTTAGGGTCTAAATATTAGGGTTTGGGATGTAGGGCCTAGGTTTTTAGTTTAGGATTTATTATTCATAGTTTAGGGTTTAAATCTTATGATTAAGGGTTTTGGGTTTGGTGTCAAGTTTTAATGTTTAGGGTCTAATGGATTGGGGCTTAAAGTTTAGAATTTGGGATATAGATTTTAAGGTTTTGGATTCAAGGTTTAAAGTTTAGTGTTTAGGTTTAGTGCTCATGTTTTAGGGTTAATTTTTTAGGGTTTGGAGAAAAGGGTTTAGGGTTCAAGGTCTATATTTTAGAGTTTGGGGTTGGTTATTTGGGTTATGGTATTTAGGTTTTAAGGTTTAAGATTTATGGTTTTAGGATTTAGGGTTTATGGTTTTGAGTTTGAATTTTTATGGTTATGGGTTTGTGGTTTAGGGTTCAAATTTCAAGTTTTAAGGTTTAGTGCTTAGGGTTTTAAGATTAGAGTTTAGGTTTAATAATTTAGGGGTCAAGGTTTAGGGTTTATGATTTAGAGTTTAGGGTTTAGTGTTTAGGGTTTAACATTCTTTATTTTGAAATTTTTAGGGTTTAGTGTTTAAAATTATGGGTATAAGTTTAAGTATTTATGGTTTAGTGTTTAGGATTTAGGATTTTAGATTTATGGTTTGGGGTTTAGGGTTAAGGGCTTATGTTTAGGTTTTAGGGTTTAGGATTTAGGGTCTAGGGTATAAAGTTTATGGTTTAATGTTTTAAGTTTCTATGTTTAGGTTTTATAATTTTGGGTTTATTGATTATTGCTTTGGGTTTATGGCTAATGTATTAGGGTTAAGGGTTCAAGGTTTAGGGTTAGGGTCTAGGGTTTAGGTATATTATTTAGTGTTCATGGTTCAAAGTTTATGGATTAGGGTTTTGGATTTAGGGATTTGGTTTAATGGTTTAGGTGGAAATGGAGTGTAATAGGTTGATTAGCTACATTCATTTCCAATATGAGTGACTACATCATGACCATAAGAATATGTCATGTATGAGTTGATGCATACATATATGTATTACTATGTATGTCATAGACGTAATGTATGAATGAATCTATCATTACTATATATATGCTATATTTTGCATGCTATAAGCTATTCATTTATGTATATTGATATAACCCTTAATTAAAGTTCATTTTCTAAGTTGAGATTAAGGTTGTTAAGAATATTCCAAGGCAAAGATAGAAAACTCTGAGTATAGGACATCACCAAAAACTTGATAACATTCAAAACTATAAAAATCAAGGAATTAAAGGGCATACCAAGCTTAAAAAGTGAAGAGATTCATGACTGCAAGCAGAGTTGATAGTCTACCAAGATAAAATAGGGGTCTATGTAGTCAAAATAATCATTTTATTGTGAACAAAAGGTGTGTTGTTACTTAATTTATTATATTCAAAAAGTTATTACTTGTGTGAATGAAATCCAACTTCATTTGAAGATAATCTATACTTGATCCAAGGTTCATTTCAGTAATACCTTCTAAAGTCTATTTTCTATGTATCTATAGGCACTTGCAATCTTTTGTATCATGTATTAAAAGTTATATGAGTTTGTTTAAAAGATTGGAGAAGTTGAAGGAGGTATTCAAAACTCTGTTTCAAGTATTATTTCTTAAAAATAGTCTTTAAGTTGTATGAATAATAAATTTGAAGTTATCAACCTCTTTGTGTAGAGTCAAACCTTAGAATAGGGTTTTTGATACAAAAAGAACCATAAGTTGCATCTAAACTAGTGGAAGATCTTATAAATCATAGGGAAGTTTTTATAAAAGATTTATAAGGTATTCCAATAGGTATCATGCTCAAAATCATCTTTTTATTACAAATATAGAGGACTACTTTTTGATCTGCCTGTAGATAGTCACAGGAAAGCTCAGTCAAGAGAAACTTTAAGTGTTTTAATTTGTTGATTGAGTATAAACCTCTTAAAATGGTCCAATGTTCTTGTGTAAACACTATTTAATACTTAATTAAAGTGATTCAAATCATTTGGAAGTTAATCCAAGTCAATATCATTCCAAGTAAGCATATTAGGCCATTCAGACCTAAAGAGCAGAGTTGCCATTTAAGCCCAATTCTTAAGAAAGCAATAAAGGAAATTGGTTTCTCATCCTGAGATATAGTCTCTAGAAATCACAAGAAATATTTATAAGAATCATTTATGAGATTATATTAATAACACCTTTTCAAGACCAAACACGCCTATACACAATATTGTAATAGTGTTTAGTATTTAGTCAACTTTTTGGGCACTTTCAGGATCTAATTGGTATTTTAAGATTGTGTAAAGACACTTATGAGTCTTGTATCACTGTATTGATATTTTCATAGAGTTTTTGAAGTGAACGAGTCCAAAAAATAATTTATTGTTAAACCTCTTTGTATTAAGTCCTTAAGAGGTAGAATTTAGCCTAATAGGCCCATAAAGGGTGGAGTTTATATCATCTAAGTTTTTAGTTGAATTTATTCATGAACTATGAATATTGAGTTAAATAATTGGTGAAACACTCATAGTATTGTTTAAATAAGTGAGGATGTACAATTGAGTGTTTTAGGAGTCAAATAAGGGAATTGATTGAAGGTAGATTACTGTCTTGGGACTGAGTACCCTATTTTAATTCATTAAATGTGTATTTTGATCTAAAAATAGAGGATAAGAGGTAAATAGATAATATCAAATAATAAATTTATTAGTATTTCAGTACCAATACTTAGAAGACCTTTTGTGATAGACCAAGAGATAGTTTATGGTTAGGAAGAGACCTAATTGCAAAAAAGTTTCTATAGGACCTTGCATTAAACCATGTTGTGGAAGTTGAGTACTTACTTTGAAACTATTAGGGAATAATAAAGATCAAGATATGGCTTGTGTATTTAGGTAGGGCATACTCATTGAGAACAAGATATGGTTTAGTTATTTAATTAGGTAGGGCATCCTCAAGTAGATAAAGTAGGTAGTGAATACTTAACTAGGTAAAGTAGGCATGTAATCCTCAATGGTGTAGATATATTACATACATAACATGATTTCAAATCCTATTTCTCATTTTATCTTTTGATCTTGAAATTTTAAAAACTAAGTATTGACCAAAATGAAATTTGATAAACTAACTTCTAAATGGTAACTCCTATAACTCTATAATCAATTTTAGAAGATGAAGAGTGGCTCCAATTTATTCTATCTAGTAGAATAAATTTAAATTATAAGAATATAAAATGTAATATAAAATAAATTTAAATAGTAATTTACTAACTATATCCATGGAAAAACCAAATAGGAAAGACACAAGCCAAAAAAAATAGATCAAAGAGGATACGCCCTTTAGGGTTGGGACCATACATCCTTTATAAAGGTTGTATTCCCTTTGTAGTTCAAAGGGTGTATGCCCTTTAGGGTTGGGACTGAACCTTTTGGGATTTACATTATTTTTTAAAAAAAAGGGCGCACACCTTTTACAAAAAATGTTTTATATTTTTTTATTATATGTTATTTTCTATCGCCCAACTTTGTGCATCCACCCATACATACATACATACATATTCAAAATAAAAAGTGTCAGCACCTTTTATTCCAAATAGTAGTAAAAAGATACATCTAATAAGCTAAAAGGATGGAAAAGAAAATTCGAGTCAAATAGACTCAGCATAAGACCAGGGAGACATGGTCTCAATTTACGATAGATATATCCTTAGATGTATAAACGATAAAAAAACATGATAGAAAAATGAAAAGTAAAAGTACTGGCCTTCAAAGACAAATAGGCATGTTTGACACAGATCCCAATCTATCTTTAATCTTACCCTTTTTACCTTTATTTGTTTTACTTCTTTCCATACCTCACATGGATATTCCACACTGACTATCCATAATCCATATTCTGGTATTATGTGAGAGGAAGGTTTTCCATCACATTTGGATTTGTGTAGGGTACTATTTATTTATCTGAATAAGAGTTATTTGATTCATGATCTCTCTTTATTCCTCCTAGTATGGTTCCAACCTATTTAGTTTCCATGGTTTGGTTATTATCTCTTGGTTTCCCCCATCTGTGGGAGAAATTTCCTCATTGTGTATGTTTTGTTTACTGATTTATTGATCCTTTTCCTCCATCCCAATCTGACATTCCACTTCTTGATTTTCCTTTGATTCATCCTCTTCCTATTGTATAGGAAAGGACCACCATTTATAAGTAGGTTTTTCCCCTTTATTTTGTTTCAGTACGTTCCTTGCCTATGGACAAGTAGCCTAGAGATGTCTGGTAAGCTTACATATATGGCATCAGAAGGCTATATTATTGAAATCTAAGGAGTAGGTATGCTAGGTTTTCCCACATATTATGATCATTTTATTAGGTAGACGTTTGTTGAGATATATTTCCACACATATACATGCATATGTGCACAGAACTACTTGCATTCTTACAATATCCACTTTAACAAACCTACTTAGACTATCCCCTATTTGTTTGAAAGTACTCTAAGATATATGGGAAGGTTAGGAAGCCATACCCATATTTGCATAACTATGATAGAGTGTGTATTTAGGTCAAATTATAAGAACCATGAAGTGAGGTATAGACTGGTTGCCTCCTAGAACCAAGGTCCATCTGAAAAAACTCTCAAGTAAGCTTCCTCATCAAAAAATGTACAATAAAGAAACCCTTGGTATAGAGGGAGATTTCATAATTTTTTGACCAAGTCGAATGCACCAACTAGAATAAAGCCTTGGTGGTTGGCCAAAAATCATTGAATCTACATATTACTACATCCTACTCCAGAATTTATCTATATGATATCATGTCTTCCTCTGTTATTTAAACTATTGAGACCATCTCTACCTGTTACACTATATAGGCATTAACTTGTGGGATGGGTTTATGATGAAACTTTTTTGGATTCTTGCTTGAAACATTCTTGAAAGGACCCTCTAATATGGAAGAAGTTGCATCATCATTGTAAGAGAATACTAGATCCTTCCCAATGCCATTCACCCCACCTCTTAGCCTCATGGTTAATGATAAAGGGGAATCCTTAGATAATTCATAATTAGACATCTTGATTGTATGTTTCAAAATTTTCCATTTATTGATAAGGCATTGGAATGGTGTAGGGATTCCAATGTCTTTTTCAATCTATTTTTTTAATATCATAACATAATCTGATATATTAACCATAAAACTAAGAGTATTATCTTGTATGGTTTTGATGTAGATTTGAATATCAGTGCCTTTTGGTTGTGGCCAAGATCATTTTTCTTTATTTTGTCATACACTTTGTCGACATCCTTGTTGCTATGGATTTGGGCATATTTCCTTCCAATACATATGACTTTTCCATCTCTTTGTGTGTAAACCCTATCTCATAATGTTGTGGTGGATCAACATTTCCATCTACATGTACAGGTTAGCACCCCAAAATCTATTTTGACCCTAGGAACAAGTCTAGATGTATCCATATGCTGGGGGTTTTTCTAGGCAAAAGCATTGCCTCCTTCCTTAGATATGTCTAGTAGGTGATCAGTGCTTCTCCATTATCTTTTACATCCTTCCCCCCATAATCAGGCTTATTGACTTCCTAGGTATTGTTTGATGTAAATAATAAGGATGATCTTGTATGTGTCTTCGCTACCATAATCACTGCTCTGGTCCTTGAGTCCATCATTTTGATATATATATATGTATATATATATATATATATATATATATATATATATATATATATATATATATATATATATACTCAGTTGTGTGTAAACTAATTAAATCAACAATCAAAATAAATAGGCTTATTATATGTTATAGTCTAATTTAGACTATAATGTATAATAAGCCTATTTATTTTGGTTGTATATTTAATTAGTTTACACACAGTTGAGTATATATATTTATATATATATATATACATATATATATATATATACATATATATATATATACATATATATATATATACATATATATATATATATACATACATATATATATATATACATACATATATATATATATACATACATATATATATATATATACATATATATATATATATATACATATATATATATACATATATATATATATACATATATATATATATATATACATATATATATATATACATACATATATATATATATATATATATATATATATATATATATATATATATATATATACTTACTTACTTACTTTGAGCTATGTGTAAATTAATAATATCAACAACCATAATCAATAGGCTTATTATACAATATAATCCATTTAGACAAAAACTATGTCCTCAATATAGTATTGCATATAACCAATTAATCCTTAATTCATTACCATTTATTCTTCGAAATAAAGAGTAACTCAAACTAAGATACATGACTAAGTAATAGGTCATTATGCGTAGCATTTATGTTTTTTATGCTAATGTATGCTATTATATACTAAAACTCAGCCAACTATAATTAATTGACATTTATGGTTTAATCAATTCTCACTAATCAAATCCCATAAACACATAGTTAACTATATAACTCAACCAATTGTATTAAACAATTCCAGTGAATCTAAACTACAGTGGATACTGTGAGATTATAATAATACCTTTATAAATATATAAATTCTTCATAATTATCAATATTTAATTGAATACATATCCCTATCAAAGTTTGTGTAAGCATATAGATCTCATTATATTTAAAAATTAGGATATAATGATAACTATTTAACTCAGCCTTTGTATTTATATAACTCACATCATATTATTTATAGACTCTATTACCATATCAATTATATATCTAGTTGAATAAAAAATTCACCCAAGGCCTATAAGTGCCTTAAATAAACATTTGAATTTAATTTGATTACAAAAATGTAATAAAATATACTCATATCCAATCTGTATCCTCATTAAGATACACTCAAGTATCATTAATATATTTTTAGGCCTTATATATTCATGCCTTAATATAAACCAATTTCATTACAAGTTTTAAACACAATGATATAGGCTTAAAACAACAATGCCTAAGGATTTTACCCATATCTATTAAATCCTTAAATCTATTATAAAACCATACACACACAGTAATATTTTTGTATAAATTGTAACGTGTGTGTGTGTGTGTGTCATCGAGTCTTTAAAGTTTTGAGTATATTTATATATAAATACCTATGTTTGTATATATATTTATATATAATCAATAAATGTATAAAATATTTAACACTTAAATGTTCAAGTTTGGATATATACATTATTGTGACCTAGATAGGCATAATATTGTAACCCAATATAGTATTTAATAAAATAAAATCCCTTACATAATATATACTAGATTGAAAATATATTTGAAGTAATATTGAGTTAAACCCTCAGTTTATTGTCATACCCTAAATGGGTTCAAAACCTAAGTCCATATATTTATGTTTATAATGTCAAAATCATTAAATTATTTTAAAATCATTAAGCAAAAAGGCCAAATCATTTTGGATCTTCTCATGTTTGTGTGTTATTATCAAATAATGATGTGGGCCATGAGTATAAATTATTAGCATTTGTGCCACTAAATTTTTTATGACATGTTTATCCTTTCATTGAAATCTTTGTGCTTATGTAGGAATTATGATAGGAAAGTGGAGAGGGGGTTGAACAAAACTACCAATGCTTGCATCATTCCTCTATGGTGTGGTTTCTACAATGTATGTTTAGTTTTTACCATTTAGGTTTAGTGTTTTTCATTTAGGGTTAATTTTTAGGGTGTTAGGGTTCAATGTTTATAGTTCAGTGTTTCAATTATAACATTTAGGATTTAAGGTTTAGGGTTTATCTAGTTTAAAGATTTAAGGTATATGGTTTTGTATTTAAGGTTTTATGGTTATGTTTTTGTTGTTTAGCGTTAAAATTTTAAGGTTTAGGGTTTAGTTCTTAGGTTTTCAGGATTAGGTTTTAGTGTTAAGAGTTTAAGGGTCAAGGTTTTGGGTTTAGGGTTTGGGGTTCAATGTTCAGGGTTTAAGGTTCATGATTTTGAATTTTGTGTTTAGGGTTTAGTGTTTATTATTGAGGGTATAAGGTTAAGGTTTTATGTTTTAGTGTTTAGGATTTAGGATTTTAGGCTTATGGTTTGGGCTTTAGAGTTAAGGGATTAAATTTTATGTTTTAGGGTTGAGGGTCTAGCATATAAAGTCTAGAGTTTAAGGTTTTAAAGTTCTATGTTTAGGGTCTAGATTTTGGGATTTAAGTATTATTATTTTAGGTTTACAGATAATGTATTAGGGTTAAGTTTTCAAGGTTTATGTCATTTAGGGTTTAGGTTTAAGGTTTAATATTTAAGGTTTATGGTGTTTAGGGTTTGGGGTTAATGGTTTAGGTGTAAATGGAGTGTACTAAGGTGATCATCTATATTTGTGTTTAGTATGAGTGACTATATCACAAATACATAAATATGTCATGTATGAATGAAAACATACCTATATGTAGTACTAGGTATGGTGTAGATGTAATGTATGAATGACTGTATCATTATTATATGTATGTTATAAGTTAAATACTAAAGGTTATCCATTTATGCATATTGATAGACCTATTGATTAAAAATACCATAAATTATTTAAGAATTCATCTTGAATCCACCTTCAATCCTTTTAAATGAATGTCCCTAGTCACTCCTTTCTCTATATAGGTGAGAATGACCACTATCCTTTTAAGATATGGCTTAGACAATGCCCCATATCCTTTCTCTATATTTTTTATTACTCAATATTATGGTTTATGGTTAGAGGTTTAGTATTTAGAAATTTAGGGTTTAAGGTTTATGGTTGATGGTTCAAGATTCACAATTTAGGGTTTAGTGTATATGGATTAGCTTTTAGAGTTCACATATTTGTGTGATGGCTTAGGGATTAGGATTTAAGGCTTATAATGCATATTTTATAATTAAATGTATGGGATTTATGGTTTGTGGCTTAAGGGATCAAGGGTTTAGATTTTAGGGTTTTAGGTTTGGTGTTTGAGGTTAGGGTTTTAGGTTTATGGTTTAAAACTTAAGGTTTAGGGTTTAGGGTGTAAGGTTCAAGGTTTTGGTCTTGGGGGTTTGGTTGAAGGGTTGGGGTTTAGAACTTAGTGTTTAGTATTTGGGATTTAGTGTTAAGGGATTGGGGCTTAGGGTTTAGGATTTGGGTTTAGTGTTTAAGATGTAGAGTTTATGGTTTGGGGTTTTAGGTTTAGGGTTTAGTGTTAAGGGTTTAAGGATTTAGGTTTACTGTTTAAGGTTTTGGGTTTTGGGTTTAGAATATTTGGTTTAGGGGTTAATGTTTATGGTTTATGACTTATGGTTTATGGTTTTAGGCTTAGGGTTAAGATTATAGGGATCAAGTGTAAGGGTTTAGGGTTTAGATTTGGAGTTTAGGATGTAGGATTTAGAATTTAGGGCTTTTTGTTTTAGAATTTAGGGTTAGGGGTTAATGTTTTAGGGCTTAGTTGTTGGGGTTTGGGGTTTAAGGTTAAGGGTTTATGATTTAGGGTCTAAATATTAGGGTTTGGGATGTAGGGCCTAGGTTTTTAGTTTAGGATTTATTATTCATAGTTTGGGGTTTAAATCTTATGATTAAGGGTTTTGGGTTTGGTGTCAAGTTTTAATGTTTAGGGTCTAATGGATTGGGGCTTAGAGTTTAGGATTTGGGTGTTTCTATGCTATTTTCACTTTCTACATTCAAAGAGAGAGAAATAAGAAACTAAGAAGAATGGTCTAAGGCTTGTATGTACCTGGATGAAGTCATGCACACCGTTATCCAGACATTGTGAGAACTCCTCTTTGGTTGTGGAGGATGACACCTGCAAGAAAAAGAGACTAAGACAAAGAAGGCGTTAGATAAAGAGATGGTGGGTTTCCAAGCAAAAGCTTGATCCCAAAAGTATGAAGACTTCCTTAAGGGATGTCAACCCACTAGTCGGTAAAGATAATGTTTGATAAAAGACAGAATGATAAAATACTGAAATGATTAAAGACTGAAAAGGAAATGGAAGCAAAAACTTACCTAAAAGATGCTGTCAGCCTGGTCACAGTTGCCGACATCAGTGGTTCTACCGACGTCAGTTGTCAGGGTTTGCCAACGTCGGTTAGTCTGTCGACGTCGGTTGGGGCAGTGGTCTCTGCGATCGGCGTCAGTCGGGGTAGTAGTCTGTGGATGAGGTCTAGACAAGTTTTTGGCCTGTGGACAGGTCTGTGGTCTGTGGACGGGTCTGAAGAATGGTCTGAGGTACTCTGAGGATCTGTGCAGAGATACAGGGGAGTCAAATGGACAGAATGTCAAATTGATAGAAGGGTAGGGGAGGCCAATAGGGAGATAGGGAAATAAGAATTTGGGTCTGGTCTGGTCTTGGCTAACAGAGGTTGCAAATGGGCAGAAGGCTGAATGATAGATGAATTAAAAGAAATATAGAAATGAAAAGAGTAACAGTTACTTACCTCATATCTGCTGGAGAAGGAATGTTGCAGACTGTTGTACCTATTATTGGTGCTGCTGGTGTGAAGGTCCTGTTGCTAGTGTAGTGGCTGAGGCAGAGTACCTATTTTGGAGATTGGCAGATTGATTGGTAGAGTGGCAGATTCAAAAGTTGGATTGCTGAAGACTGAAAGATTCAAGAGTCAGGTGAAGAGCCGGGGCGAACAGAGGGATAACGGATGTAGAAAGCCGTTAAGAAGGCCACTGACACCGGCACTATCATCGACGTCGATCGATAGTTGACCGACATCGATGGCTAGAAGGCAGGAAAAAGGCTAAAAATAACCTTTTGTCCATTTTCTCAACTGTCGAGTCAGCGAGTCTGAGGAAGAAACAGTCGAAGGTGGCTAAAATGGATGAGAGGTTAAAGGGGAGAAGTTGGAATGGGAGTCTAGGCATTAATATTAGCCATGTGGGGAATGAAGGGAATCCAAGAAGGGTATCCTAGGGTGGCAAGGTGGCAAGGAGAGGGAATTATTAACTTAAAATAAGATATTTATTTCAAATTAATAAAACATGGGTTAGGAGTGGTTAAGTGGACCAAAGGGGACTAAGAGGGGGAGAAAGGACCAAGGGGTAGACACGATTTCAGTGTCTACATTTTCCCCTTTTTGTCTTGTTGGTTGTTCTGGACGAACTGCAAGACAAAAATAGGAGTTGATTGCCCCAGGTGTGGGATAAGGTCAATTTTGTCTTGTTGGTTGTTCAAGTGAACTGCAAGACAAAAACAGGAAGGTTGGTTGCCTGATTATGGATGAGGTATTCCCCCTCAAAGCAGGAGTCGAGGGAAGGGAACCTAGAATCGGGTGCTTATTTGACAAAGAGTGGATGAAAAAAGGGTGAGGGTGAACGCTACAAAAGTCGTGATTGCACGTATACCACTTCACAGGATGGTTAGGTCAAATTGTCACAGGTCAAGGGTCAAAGAGTGCCAAAATTGAAATAACTGGGCCCTAGCATTTAGTCGTCTGCTGATTGGGTTATTCAATCCAAGCTGAAGCTCTAATGGGTCATCATGTTCTAGGTATCTCAGGCTCAGTAAGTGCTCCTAGAAACATGAAAAAGTCACAAGTAGTGGGGATCAACCGGCTTGCGATCCTATACTTGTGAGGGTCAAAATGTGGTCTGCAAACAATTTGCTAACCAGTCGCGAGGTAGCATACATGCAAAAACAACCAAGGCAACGTTTGTCTTGAAAGTGGTCGTAGTCGAAGGAGATAGTCATGATCTCCATGGTCATTGGTCGAGGTGGATGGATGGACGAAAGAATGTGGCCGAGTTAACCTCAGAAGACTGAGTGCTGCCTACATAGCCCTTGTTATTAGGGCCTCAGGCAAATGTAGTTCTCCCTAAAAGGGAGGAATGGTCAAAGTGATGGAATTGGTCTCGATCGAGGTCAAGGTCATGGATTGGTCTTGGTCGAGGTCAAGGTCGAGTGAGGAAGGAAAAAAGGGGTTTGTCCATCTGAGAGATGAACAAATGGGATGGCCGAGCTAACCTCAAAAAATGTCGTGTCAACTGAGTGCTGCCTACATAGCCCCGATCTTAGGGCCTCAGACCAATGTAGTTCGACGAAGGGGTCAAAGAGGTCAATAGGTTGGTTTGGTCATGTGTTGAAATGATGAGGAGAAAGAAGATGTTACAGCCTTTTCCAAATGGTGTATTCTGTAACATTGGTCGAGGGTTTTTCATCCCTAGCCATTGTCCAGAGTCGTGATGGATGTATGCTAAAAATGAATTGAGGTCTATTTATGCTTCAGCAAGTATTGGTTTATGCTTAACATAAATTGTGTCTGGTTGATAGTTTCCATGTGTATTGGTGTCTATAGAAACTATGTGAAAAGGACTATGATGATGTCTAATGTCATGATGTCTGATGTTGGTCTGAAAATGTTGGGTTTGACTTGGTTGGGTAGAAAAAGGTTTGGTTGGTTTGACAAATGATTTGGTTGAATGTGACCAAAGTGTAGAGAAAAAGTGAAAGGCAAATTGCTCTTTCATTGACAAGGACCAAAAGAACAGCATAGATAGGGGTTGTTAGAACAAAAGCCCCATTTATGCATCACGTCGTGGACCAGTGTTGTGCTAGAGAAGTAATCGAATCACTTGACGTTAAGTGAGCTCGAAGTCCCTTGAGTATGTTGGGGTGATAAGTAGGATTATGTGATATGAGAGGATGGGGTAACCCTTTTTGTGGCAGGAAGAACCTTGCCCCTTTTATAGGTGACCCGAGAACGACTATAGGCATGTCCATGGCTTTATAGCTTGTCAGTCATTTTTTTTATTTTATTTTTTGTGGTGGACTGATCGATGGGAGAAGTCCACATAGGGATGTTGTTTTACTTGGTGGTCATGTTGTGAAGCTGATCGATGTGGGAAGCTTCAGAATGAGTGTTGTCTGTAGCAATATTTAGTCATAGCCATCCTTCGAGGGAGTGGTCTATACTTTGCTTTAATTGTTTTTCATGTGTCTTTGGCCTAGCTGTCCTTCAAGGGAGTAGTCTAGTAATACAGCAATTATGTAGCTATCCTTCGAGGGAGAAGTTTACATTAAGAGTTTAATGACCTTTGATATTATAGGTATCCCATTTTGATATATTTGTTAACTGAAGTTTTTAGCCGTGGACGAGCCTCTAGAAGTTTAAGGGTTCCCTTTTATTAGGACAAAGCATTACTGCTTGACAAAAGGGTTGACAAATGTTGGGAATCAGGGTTGACAAATGTTGGGAATCAGGGTTGAAAGGAATAGGAATGACAATGACAGGGGGTTGCTCAAGGGATGAGCTCAAGTAAAATGTCAAGTGATCGAGTACTTGACTAACAGCAGAATGGTCGAAGATGCAAGGCATAAAAAAAAGGTTCAGGTTCTGATAAGTCCCTGGGCCATGCTTGTGCATTATGATAAGGTCTGAGTCAATTAGGAGCGGACTTGCCCCATTTGCCTCTTTCCAGATTGGTCAGGTGTTGATTGATGTTGGATGTGAAGTTGGTTGATATGGTCGCTGATTGGTTGGATGATTGGTTGAAGTTTGGTTGAATGATATTTGGTTGTTGATTGGTTGAGACTGGTTGAATGTTTGGATAAAAAGGTTGGTTGAATGTTTGGGTTGAATGTTTGGTCGAGACTGATTGAATGTGTGGTCGAGGTTTGGGTCGATGGACACTTGGTCGAGGTTTAGGATTAAAGGAGTGATTGATATGTGGTCGAGACTGGGTTGAAAGGTTGGTCGAGGCTTGGATGAAGGTTGAATTCTCCCAGCGGCTAGGAAGAATGTTTAACAGATTGGTCAAGGGCGATTGAGGCTTAGTGGTCAGATTGACTGTGTTGATGTCGAATAAGGGGGTTAAAGGTGGCAAAGGGACCATAGTCTGGCATGGAGATCCCGATTTAGGTGATGAGGTTTGAGAAGCATGGGTCGGTGTTGATGTTTTGTCGAAGAGGTGGTCAAGAGGATCCTTGATGAGAAGGGTATCCTTTCTCTATTGTTGACAAGTGATAGCTTTAAGAGCACAACAATGCTCAGTGTCATGTCCCGGAGTGTGGTGATAATGACAGAATTTAGAGTTGTCAAACCAAGATGGTCTTGATCTGAGAGTTGATGAGTGGGGCAGTGTTGAAGGTTTGTTGCTAACATGGTCGAGAAGAAAGGTGTCATTCCCCAGACATTGGTGAATGACAACCTTGAGAGCACAAAAATGCTCAGTGTCGTGCCCAGGCATGCGATGATACGCACAAATCTGAGTGTCATCAAACCAGGGTGGTTTAGGTCTGAGAGATTGGTATGGTTTAAGAGGCGGGAGATTGATGCAAGAGGACTGCAATAATTGCCATAACAGCAAGGCATAAGAACCTGCTAACCGGTCTGGATGTCTTATTATAGTGGGGGTTGATGACTTTGGTTTAGGAGGCATTGGTCGATGGATTGGAGGAGATATATGTCTAATGGGTTGAGAGAGTAATGGAGGCGACTTGCCTCTGTGAAGTATGGGAGTGGGAAGCACTCCTATTAAAGTGGATAGATGCGGGCCCAAGATTGAAGGTAATGACGAAGGTGGGGGAGGAGTCCTCTGGTGTGGTTTAGTGGCCTTCTTTGGTTTGGGTTGAGGGCCAACTTTGTGTGAAGCGAGGTTAGATGCAGGTTTGGGTTCAGATGTGGACAGAGGTGAGTGAGATGTAGCAATCTCAGGCAAAAGGCAAGAGGAAACCGTGACTGGGTCTTCCTCGGTTGAAATGGGTGAAGAGACTGGGTCTTCTCTTGGTGGAGAAGAAATAAGAGAGTGTGGCTCCTCAAGAGGGCAGAAGGCAGGGATGATCGTGTCTTCTACTTGTGCTTGAGGAGTAGGCAAGGTAGGGTATTCAGATGAAGGTAGGGCTAATGGCGTAGGTAGGGTCAAGGCATCCTCCAATATAAGAGAGGTAGATGGAGGACTAATAGGAGAAGAAAGTTCTTCATCTTGTGGAGGAGGTTGGTCAGGGACAAGAGGCAAGATAGTGTTGACTGTGTGAATATTATGGTCATGGGAGCTATTGGTTAAGGTCTGGACATTATTTTGAGTAGGAAGATGGTTTGGTTATTTGAAGATATCGATGTGTTGGTTGGATGGGGCATTTGGGTTGTCTAAAACAAGATCCCCCTTGTCGATCATGTCTTGGACTATGTTTTTGAAGGTTCGACAATTATCGATGTCATGGCCTTGGACGCGATGAAAGTGACAGAAGTCGGCCTCCCTATACCATGTAAGGATGGATTTTGAAGGGTCAAATTGAGGTGGTCAGATTGGAGGGAGATTGAGCACCCCCTGCTTGACAAGTTTTTCCAAAATAGAAGCGTATGATTCTCCAAGTGGAGTGTAAGAACGTTGGATGTACCGTTGTTGGAATTGTTTGGTAATGCTTGGAGATGTAGAAGGTTGAGAGTGATTAGTTGTTTTTGAAGATGGTGATCTAATGACCACAGTGTTGGCCATTCCTTTGGACTTGGAGTTAGAAGAAGAAGAAGGTCTGGAAGAAGAAAGGTCATTGGTTCTTGCGTTAGGATTACGCAATTTGACCTTATCCTCTTCAATGGCATGGAGTTCGAGCTTTCGAGCCATGGTGAAAGATTCGTCGAAAGTGTGAAATGTCTGAATCTGCAAGGTAGAAGAGATGTGCCTGACACATGCTCGAGAAAAGAGCTCGATGAGCTCAGGTTGAGGCAAGGAGAAGGAGAGCTGGTTAATCAAGCCTCTCCAACGAGCGACAAAATTGACTATTGATTCATCGTCAAATTCACTGATGGAGTAGAGGTTTGTGATTGAGACTTATTTGGTGATGTTGATAGAAAAATGGTCGAGAAATAATTGGGCAAGTTGAATGAATGAAAAGATAGAATGTCTGGTAAGAGAGTTATACCAGTCAAGGGCGGGGCCAGAAAGCAACATAGGAAATGTGCGTAATAATAATGCATCGTCATGCGCTATGAGATAGCAGGCATGTCTGAATGCCCGTAGATGTTGTTGTGGGTC
This sequence comes from Torreya grandis, assembly GCA_037957365.1. Taxonomy (NCBI): domain Eukaryota; kingdom Viridiplantae; phylum Streptophyta; class Pinopsida; order Cupressales; family Taxaceae; genus Torreya; species Torreya grandis. The sequence continues at coordinate 3,759,916 of JARHVA010000944.1, forward strand.
TTCCTTACTCTATAAACGAGTAAATTTAGGAAGCTCCCAATGGTTGGGGTATGGTTAGATAGGGACGAAAGGATGGATGGGCTCGTTGCAAATTTGCTCATATGAGAGAGCATTGTGTGAACCAGCGATAGAGGTTTCAAGACTGGACATTTTATCCATCAGCATTTTAATGATGTCTGCTGACTGATTAGTGGATGGAGTGCTCCCTAGGTTGTAGGGTGCTTGAAAGAGGCTAAAAGAGGCATACGACGTAGTCGGTTGCGCTTGTAGGGGCACAACATATGTGTAACTAGTCGCAGGGATAGAAGTGGAGGTCAAAGGTGGTTGAGTTATAAAGGTAAAGGGCATAAGTTGAGTAGATACCACCAAAGGTGGTTGAATGGTGGCACTAGTAGAAGGATAGGTTGGCACTCCTACATTTATGGGCGCAAAAGTGTCAGGGGTCGAGACAATCAAGTTCTGGTATGATGTAGAACTTGGTTGAATTACGTGTGGTTAAGGGGGTAATGGAATCCCGATGGAGGTCGGTCTAAAAATAGATGGGGAGACCAAACTTTGCATATTGGCCATGGTCAAGTTAACAGTTGGGGCAAAAGGCTGGGTCATAAAAGGTCGGGTAGCGAATGGTGTTGGTGTCATTGCCGCTTCACCCGAAAGGTCTCACGTTGGGTTTCTCGCGAGATAGTTTTGGAGGGCTTTGACATTGAGGTCCAAGAATCTCTCAAAATCTTGGTCCCCTTCAGGGATGATGGGAGTTTGAGTTGGGGTAGGAGTTCTTTCAGTCTCCAAGTGGAACTCCATTATAAGACTAGTTAGGGACGGGGGAGCGGGGTCAAGAGGAGCCTTGGTTTGACTGTGCATCAAAACCATTCAAGGCAAGAAGGGGGTAGGGTTTCCAAAAACTGTGTTTTTTTAGTTTCAAAAACTCAGAATGGGGTTTTGGCAGAAAAAGGGGGTCGGGTTTTAGGTTGCTATTTTGAAAAAAAGGACAGTGACAGTGACCGACGTCAGTTGAAAAACTGATGTCGGTGAGAAAAGATGGCCGACGTTGGTCAGATAATCGATGCCAGCGAAGAAAGGTGCTGACATCAGTGATAAAATTGATGACGGTGACTGTGGTTTCCAGAAACTCAAAAAACTTGAAGATTCTTGGAAAAAAGGAAGAAAGCATCCTCACTAGCTCAAACAAGCAGATGGGAATAGAAAAACAGAGATGGAGACAGACAAGCCCTAAGCGTTAAATCCTAAGAATCAATTTTTAGAATCTTGTGGCTTATGCCTTAAAGTGATGTTTGGGAGGTTTGCTGGTAAAAGGGTCTGAGAAAAGGTAGTCTATGGATGGTTTCAGGTTTGTTTAGGCACTCAAGAAGTCTGGGTTAGGTTCCGTACATGGCCTGGTGCTAAGGAGCAAGCTCCCCTCACTTCATGAGCCCAATGATAAGCTGGTCTCGCTTAGCCAAAATATACTTTCCCTAGAGATTAGACTCTGCCAAAGAACAGAGTGGGCTTTCCCCTTGCTGATGAAATCCAAGTGGGATCGCCGGGACGGGTAAGGTATCCACTGGGGGATGAAATCCCAGTTGGGCCTTGTCTCAGGTGAGTTTGATTTTGATTTAGTGCAAGTGGTTCGGTTATGTAACATCAAGTGGACTACGATTAATTCAATATGTGGTTATTAATTACTAGGTGTGGACTAAGAAAATGCAAGCAAGCAGAAATGACATGCAATGAGTTTTAAGCCCAAGTCGAAATGTGAGTTGGAATGAAAACAAGTTGAGAAAGGGGTGAAGAATATGAGTTTTGACTAGTCTAATGATGCAAGAAAGAAAAGAAAGGTTCTTTTTAATCCTGCTTATGATGTCATTTGGAAGAAAAGAAAGAGGTGAAAAGGGAGAAACCTAATGCACCCTATATGAAAAGAAAGAAAAGGAACCCAAGGAAAGCGCTAAGGTCCCACTGGGTGTGCCAGAATGTTTCTATGCTATTTTCGCTTTCTACATTCAAAGAGAGAGAAATAAAAAACTAAGAAGAATGGTCTAAGGCTTGTATGTACTTGGATGAATTCGTACGCACCGTTATCCAGACGTTGTGAGAACTCCTCTTTGGTTGTGGAGGATGACACCTGCAAGAAAAAGAGACCAAGATAAAGAAGGCGTTAGATAAAGAGATGGTGGGTTGCCAAGCAAAAGCTTGATACCAGAAGTACGAATATTTCCTTAAGGGATGTCAACCCACTAGTCGATAAAGATAATGTCTGATAAAAGATAGAATGATAAAATACTGAAATGATTAAAGACTGAAAAGGAAATGGAAGCAAAAGCTTACCTGAAATATGCTGTCGGCCTAGTCACAGTCACCGATGTCGGTGGTTCTATCGGCGTCAGTTGTCAGGGTCTGCCGACGTCGGTTAGTCTGCCGACGTCAGTTGGGGCAGTGGTCTCTGCGAGCGGCATCGGTCGGGGTAGTAGTCTCTGGACGAGGTCTAGACAAGTTTTTGGTCTTTGGATGGGTCTGTGGTCTGTGGACGGGTCTGAAGAATGGTCTGAGGTACTCTGAGGATCTATGCAGAGATACAGGGGAGTCAAATGGACAGAATGTCAAATTGACAGAAGGGTAGGGGAGGCCAATAGGGAGATAGGGAAATAAGAATTCAGGTCTGGTTAGGTTTGGGCTAACAGAGGTTGCAAATGGGCAGAAGGCTGAATGATAGATGAATTAAAAGAAATATAGAAATGAAAAGAGTAACAATTACTTACCTCATATCTGTTGGAGAAGGAATGTTGCAGACTACTGTACCTATTGTTGGTGCTGCTGGTGTGAAGGTCCTGTTGCTGGTGCCGTGGCTGAGGTAGAGTACCTATTTTGGAGATTGAGAGATTGATTGGCAGAGTGGCAGATTCAAAAGTTAGATTGTTGAAGACTGAAAGATTCAAGAGTCAGGTGAAGAGCTGGGGCGAACAGAGGGATAACGGATGCAGAAAGCCGTTAAGAAGGCCGCTGATGCTGGCAATATCATCGACGTCGATCAATAGTTGACCGATGTCGGTCGATAGTTGACCGACGTCGGTCGACAGTTGACTGAGGTCGGTCGATAGTTGACCGACGTCGGCAGCTGGAAGGCAGGAAAAAGGTTAAAATAGCCTTTCATCTATTTTCCCAACTGCCAGGTCAGTGAGTCTGAGGAAGAAACGGTCAAAGGTGGCCAAAATGGACGAGAGGTTAAAGGGGAGAAGTTGTAATGGGAGTCTAGGCATTAATATTAGCCATGTGGGGAATGAAGGGAATCCAAGAAGGGTATCCTAGGGTGGCGAGGTGGCAAGGAGAGGGAATTATTAACTTAAAATAAGATATTTATTTCAAATTAATAAAACATGGGTTAGGAGTGGTTAAGTGGACCAAAGGGGACTAAGAGGGGGAGAAAGGACCAAGGGGTAGACACGATTTTGGTGTCTACATTGGGATTTAGATTTTAAGCTTTACGATTCAGGGTTTAAAGTTTAGTGTTTAGGTTTAGTGCTCATGTTTTAGGGTTCATTTTTTGGGGTTTTGAGAAAAGGGTTTAGGGTTCAAGGTCTATATTTTAGAGTTTGGGGTTGGTTGTTTGGGTTATGGTATTTAGGTTTTAAGGTTTAGGATTTATGGTTTTAGGATTTATGGTTTATGGTTTTGAGTTTGAATTTTTATGGTTATGGGTTTGTGGTTTAGGGTTCAAATTTCAAGTTTTAAGGTTTAGTGCTTAGGTTTTTAAGATTAGAGTTTAGGTTTAAGCATTTAGGGGTCAAGGTTTAGGGTTTATGATTTAGAGTTTAGGGTTTAGTGTTTAGGGTTTAACATTCTTTATTTTGAAATTTTTAGGGTTTAGTGTTTAAAATTATGGGTATATGTTTAAACGTTTATGGTTTAGTGTTTAGGATTTAGAATTTTAGATTTATGGTTTGGGGTTTAGGGTTAAGGGCTTATGTTTAGGTTTTAGGGTTTAGGATTTAGGGTCTAGGGTATAAAGTTTATGGTTTAATGTTTTAAGTTTCTATGTTTAGGGTTTATAATTTCAGGTTTATTGATTATTGTTTTGGGTTTATGGCTAATGTATTAGGGTTAAGGGTTCAAGGTTTAGGGTTCGAGTCTAGGGTTTAGGTATATTATTTAGTGTTCATGGTTCAAAGTTTATGGATTAGGGTTTTGGATTTAGGGTTTTGGTTTAATGGTTTAGATGGAAATGGAGTGTAATAGGTTGATTAGCTACATTCATTTCCAATATGAGTGACTACATCATGACCATAAGAATATGCCATGTATGACTTAATGCATACATATATGTATTACTATGTATGTGGTAGATGTAATGTATGAATGACTCCATCATTACTATATATATGCTATAGTTTGCATGCTATAAGCTATTCATTTATGTATATTGATATAATCCTTAATTAAAGTTCATTTTCTAAGTTGAGATTAAGGTTGTTAAGAATATTCCAAGGCAAAGATAGAAAACTTCGAGTATAGGACATCACCAAAAACTTGATAAAATTCAAAACTATAAAAATCAAGGAATTAAAGGTCATACCAAGCTTAAAAAGTGAAGAGATTCATGACTGCAAGCAGAGTTGATAGTCTACCAAGATAAAATAGGGGTCTATGTAGTCAAAATAATCATTTTATTGTGAACAAAAGGTGTGTTGTTACTTAATTTATTATATTCAAAAATTTATTACTTGTGTGAATGAAATACAACTTCATTTGAGGAGAATCTATACTTGATCCAAGGTTCATTTCACTAATACCTTCTAAAGTCTATTTTCTATGTATCTATAGGCACGTGCAATCTTTTGTATCATGTATTAAAAGTTATATGAGTTTGTTTAAAAGATTGGAGAAGTTGAAGGAGGTATTCAAAACTCTATTTCAATTATTATTTCTTAAAAATAGTCTTTAAGTTGTATGAATAATAAATTTGAAGCTATCAACCTCTTTGTGTAGAGTCAAACCTTAGAATAGGGTTTTTGATACAAAAAGACCCATAAGTTGCATCTAAACTAGTGGAAGATCCTAAAAATCATAGGGAATTTTTTATATAAGATTTATAAGGTATTCCAATAGGTATCATGCTCAAAATCATCTTTTTATTACAAATATAGAGGACTACTTTTTGATCTGCCTATAGATAGTCATAGGAAAGCTCAGTCAAGAGAAACTTTAAGTGTTTTAATTTGTTGATTGAGTATAAACCTCTTAAAATGGTCCAATGTTCTTGTGTAAACACTATTTAATACTTAATTAAAGTGATTCAAATCATTTGGAAGTTAATCCAAGTCAATATCCTTCCAAGTAAGCATATTAGGCCATTTAGACCTAAAGAGCAGAGTTGCCATTTAAGCCCAATTCTTAAGAAAGCAATAAAGGAAATTGGTTTCTCATCCTGAGATATAGTCTCTAGAAATCACAAGAAATATTTATAAGAATCATTTATGAGATTATATTAATAACACCTTTTCAAGACCAAACACGCCTTCCAGGGAAGTTTTTATAGAAGGTTTATAAGGTATTCCAATAGATTTCATGCTCAAAATCATCTTTTTATTACAAATATAGAGGAATACTTTTTGATCTTCCTATAGATAGTCATAGGAAAGCTCAATCAAGAGAAACCAAACTGGTAAATGAAATCCCCAATGCTATGCCAATGATTCAAATGTTGCCCCCATTATAAGCTCAAACATCCTCTCTATCCCTCTGTGTACCATCCATGCCCATCCAAGCATCTATTCTCCCCATTATATCTAGCTACATGTTTAATTCATGCAATTAAATCCACTATTCTCTTTGTCAACTCCCATTACTATTTAAGACTACATTGATGCATGGAAACCAACTCATAGTCAACAATAGAAAACCAATAGTTTCCCCTTAATTTCTTCATAATATTCCGTAATGAAACTCAATTTTGGCCTAAGCCCTTGTTATCACCAGTCAACACCAAAAAACTGTAATCATCTCTAAAGTTCCATCATTTAAACAATAAAATAATAATTATATTATCCCCTTCAAACTATGCATGAAACAATGACCTTGATTAATATACATGCATCAACGTTTATAAACATCATCAAACATTATTACTTCCAATGATAATGTTAATATAGCATAAAGTCAATAACAAGACCTTCAACCAACTAGTCAACCATGAATCAAACACTATGATGTTTGGATAATCATTTAGTAATGAAAACACTTGTTTTGACTTTTCATAGAATCATGTTTATTGCCTAGGCATAAAGGCTTTATAACAATCATTAGTCAATAAGATTAATCTCATAATTACCATGCCAAACTAATGTCATACATAAATGTTAACAAAGAACTTCTAGTTTAATAATGACTTAATACAAGTTATTTAACTTATTAAAAATGATAATAATAACATTATAAGCATCAATAATCACTTGACAAACCGATCAAGCAAAATAATATAATCCATCTATTACTATAACAATGAATTCAAAACAAAATAATACTTATAAAAAAATTAGCTATAACAAAGATAATGGTAAATCACATTAAGTCATGTATAGTTTCACTCATTCAACCAAGAAATAACATCATATGAGATAAGAAAGAATGATAACCAGATTAGTGCAATCACACAACTAAATCCATATGATCATTAAAAAACAAACAAGATCATAGTTACAACATAGTAGTAATCATATAAATGCAGATATCATATAAAACATACTACAAATATCTAAAAAAACACTGAATAAATTTTTTTAATCTACTTGTGGTGTATGCATGGGTTTCCAGTTTTTCTCTCTATCATCCCTCAATGCCTCCATATACACCACCCTCTTTATTGATGCCTTTCCTCCATCACACTCTAAGGGATGGATATGTCATTCATCCACCTCATATCAATGAAGGTAGTTAATTTGAAACATATAAAATCCATAAAATCTTGTTGTATAAACTAAAAAACATGTTCACTATGTAAAAAATATGAAAATATAACTAACTGTATAGATAATCAATCATGTTACTTAAGCAACATATAACTATCCCATAACCAACATATGAAATAAAGATTAATAAAAAAAATGGTTAATCATATAATAACCATGAAAATCCATGGATCAAAAGTTTATTAAGCTTAGAGAGAAATCAAGATGTGACATCATTCCCCCTAAAGTTGGTCATCATTCTAATGACACTTATCCAAACACAAGTTCTAAATTTAAAAAATTATTCAACAATAAATAAAATAATATGTAGTATTAAATTAAACAAAAAATGTGGAGATAGCCTATAAAACTCATCATATACTTCCCAAGTGGCACTATCTTCAAAATAATGGTCCCACTAGACCTTGCATTATGCAACTTCTCTATTATGCAAGCTGAGTTTGTGAGTATCAATTATTCTGATTGATTCTACCATGACCACCCTGATATCTGAAACTTGCAAAGCATTCTAATCCAACACATGTGAAGGATTAACAACATACTTTTTAAGATAAGACACATGGAAGACATTATGCAAAAGAGCTAGAGCTAGTCGTAATGCAAGCCTATATGCTACAAAATTAACCACTTTCAAAAATTTGAAGGGTCCCACATATCTAGGTGAAAGTTTCACTAATTTATCAAACTTAATTGAGCCTTAACCCACATAAATACTTTATCACCTATAGAAAAATGCCTTGGTATTTTCTTCAGATCAACATAACTTTTTTTGTCTATCACTAGATTTGACCAACGTTTGCCTGATTATCCTAACTTTCTCTTACATTTCCATAAGCATCTTAGGTCCAAATACTACCCTATCCTCTAACTTGTCCCAAATGATTGGTGTTTTACACCTCCTTCCATATAATGACTCAAATAGATCCATATTCAATACAAATTGGTATGAGTTGTTGTAAGAAATCTAACCAATGGAAGGTACTCCTCCCACTTATATTGTTGATCCATGCAATACATATAAATGAGATCTTATAAAACTTGATTAACTCTCTCTATCTATCCATCAAGTTTTGGGTGATAAGTAGTGATTAAATTCAATTGCATACCTAGATATGAATTTAGAATCAACCAAAATTTAGAATTCATTCTTAGATCTTGATCTAAAATAATCTTTTATATAAATCCATGCAATCGATATACCTATTTCATGAATCACTTTGCAAGCATAGGTGTATCAACTATCAAGTTTCTTGGTATGAAGTGGGCTACATTGGTTAGTTTTTCAACTACAACCAAGATCATATCATGTTGGTTTTGTGATAACAAGAACCCTTGGAAAAATTCCATACTAATCACCTACCACTTCTATTCCGTTATATTAGATTTCACATGTTGATATTCCAAACAATGAGACAAAATCAGAAACATCTTTCTTGATCCCTTTCCATAAACAAAGTGGTCTTATCTTAGCCATGATCTTGGCTACACATGGATGTCCTAAATATGGGGTATTGTGTAGTTCTTTTATCATCATTCTCCTTAGGTTCTCTCTATCAAGGACATACATCCTATTGTTATACCTCAAATTACCTGCACTCTCTATCTTGAATCCTTTATACCTAAGATTATGAGAATTCCCAAACAATGCTTTCTTGAATTAATCATAGAATTCTTCAACTGACAAGAATTTGATTACCTGATCTCAAAAATTCCCCCTGATAGTAACCACAATTTCTATGTACCTTGCTATTATAGATTAAAACATTAACAACTCTATTCTCTTTACCCTTGATATAATTAATATCAAATTTATAATCAGATAATAATTTCAGCCATGATATATGATGAGCATTCAAGTTATGTTGGGTGAAGATGTATTTGAGTCCCAAGTTTTTAGTTTTTATCTCAAACAGTTTCCCAAATAAATAATGTCTCCAACATTGCAAGGCATGCATAATTACAACATGTTCCAGATCATGAGGGGCATAATTCACCTCATATGGCTTCAATTTTCTAGACTTGTATGCTACAACTAAACCATCCTACATAAGAAATCCTCCAATTCCATCCCCAAATACATCTATGATCACTAGGAATTGACCATTACAATTAGGAACTCTTAGCACTGGTGCTAAATTAAGCCTCCTTTTCAACTTGAAAAAGGCTTTACCATACTTGTCCGACAAGATAAAAATCTAATTATTCCATTGAAGAGAGGTAATTGGATTATTTATCTTAGATAAATTTGAAATGAATTTCATATGATAGCCCACTAATCCCATGAAACTCCTTACATCATGCATGTTATTAATTGTTGACCATTCCAATATGGATCTTATCTTTGATGGGTGCACTAATATACCATTCGTGAAGATAATATGTCTCAAATATTACACTTTATTTTGTAAAAATTCACACCTAGGCAACTTGTCAAACAACCTACTATTTTGTAAACAATATAAAACCAATTCCAGATGCTAAAGATATTCTTCCTCATCCTTGGAATATATGAGGCTATCATCTAGAAGTACCAACACAAAACAATCTAGATAATCTCTAAACACACTATTCATAAGATTCATAAATGTTTCTAGAGCATTTGTCAACCCAAATGGTAACACTATGAACTCATAGTGCCCATATCGAGTTTTGAGTTTTATTTTTGGAATATCCTCATCATATATTCTTAGTTGATGATACCTTTCTCTAAGATCAATATTGGAAAAGACTTTTTCCCCTCACATATGATCGAAGAGATCATCAATATGAGATAACATATATCTATTATTGATCATCACCTTGTTTAACATCCTATAATTAATACATTAGTAAAGAGTACCATCCTTATTCTCGACGAAGTCTATTGGTGCAACCCATGGTAACACACTTGGTCGACTAAGTCCTTTTGATAACAATTCCTAAAGTTGAGCCTTCAACTCAACCAATTTGATGGTTATCATTATAGAAGTGCATGAGACTATGGTTTCGATCTAGGTATGATATCAATCAAGATATCAAACTTGCGTTTGGGTGGAAATCTAGGTAATTCCTCTAGAAATCCATATTGAAAGTTACTTAAAAAAGGACAATCATCAATGAAATATTCCTTGGATTTCTTCATCTCATTTATCTTAACAATAAATTCTTGGCATCCCTTTATCTAAGCTTTTTTGAGTTGAACTGTAGAAATCTATGTAATTTTCAACTCTCTTTTTTCATCCTAAAGCTGTGTCTAATTTCCAAAATCATCTTGACATTCAACCTTATTCAGATAACAATCAAACTTAACTTTATGATTCACAAGACAATTGACTCATAGGATCACATCATATGATCCTAAAGCTACAACATATAGATCCATTATTGTAGTGAATTTAGGTAACTTAATCTCAGCTTTGACTAAACACTTATCAACCTTGACCTTTGACTCATTCCCATACTATACTAACCATGAATTTACCATAACTCCATCTTTCTTAGATAAATTATCAAGAATTATAGGAGGAATAATTTTTTTGTTTCTCCCATGTCAATCAAAATAGAAACTAGATGATCAAATAAAAAAATGGATAATTCTATAGGTAAAATTTGATACTCAACCTAATGATCATCAACATATGCATAAATTCACTACTAAAATGTTCCCTACTAATAAGTATAACCCTTTTTATTTGGCTTATCTTGAGTACAATCTCAAACATAATGGTCACCTCCACACATGAAGCAACCTCCAGGTGGTCCTTCCTTGTTAGATTGTTGGTTTCCTTAAAACATCCCTTGAGACCATTACCAATTTTCATGTTCCCTAAGCCACTATTAAACTTATCGTTCTAATTATTGACTCTTGGAGTCTTCACTCCTCTACTTTTAATTCTTCTTTTTGAAAGTTAGTTTAGAACTTCCATACTTATTCTTAAACTTATCTCTAACTTGGGAAATAGATTTCAACCTTTTTTCTTTCTTGACTGTCTTCTCAGAGACCTAATCCATGGTAGATGGCCAATGCACATCTATTTCACAACCAATTTGGCATTTTAATCCCATGATTATTCTTATGATCATAAACCTCACATCCACTTAAAACTAAGGTACATACTTTAGGATCTTGGTGAATTACTCCTAGTATTCATTCATTGGTAGGTATCCTTACTTAAGATTCTAAAAATATGTAAGCTTCTAATCGAAATATAACCATGGAAGCTATTCATGACTGAAATAATGTTACTAACTATTTCTAGGTGGTTGTGGTAGAGTCAAGGTTCATCTTGATCTTCTTGTTTTCCCACCAAGTTGTTGCTTCACCAGCAAGATGATATACTCCCCAAACTACTTTCATGACTTTAAAAAAATTTCAAATCTCAAAATATTTATCCATCTCTATCAACCATACTTCAAATCCATCTCACATCATGGTTCCATTAAAATTAGGTGGATTTACCTTTTTGATGTCACATGCCAAATTTTTCATCTCCTTAAGCTCTTGCATCTTGTGGCACTTCCTCATGCCTCTTCTCTTGAGGATGTTCTTGATCAGTAGGATGATCTTCAGGTTCCTCTTGAGAATTATCCTATACATGGCCATGCACTTTATATTTTAGGTTCGTGATTCAGTCCCTAGTTTCTTGCATGGTTATGAAGATCTAATCCAACTTCATATCTTGCTTAGTGGTGTATTGATTTGGATTGATAGAGGAATTGGTATTCAAATTACACTCACCTCCTTGTCTAGTGCATACCATTCTTCTTCTTGCTTAATAAGATAAGAATTTTACGTTAGTGGACATATTATGTCCTAGAGTTTGAGCCTCAACTCTGATACCATAATGTAACAACTCCATTAGATTTTACTAGAATAGGGTAATTTATTTTTTAAATTAATTACATAAATTCATCTAACATATTATATCACAATAAACCTAAGTAAGTGATCTTTAACTAAATGTATTATTTTTAGTTAACCTTATCAAAGGTCTTTAGTTAATCCATTTAGCTAATGATCACCTTAACAATGGTATATAAAAATATAAACAATGTTGGATATACAAATAGAGATTGCATTTATTTTATAGAAGTAATATTATAATTTCATCCAAGGTTAATACAACATTACAACCACTATTATAAATGTACAAATGAATAAATAGTACAATTTTAATAATTGTTGATGCTTAGAATTGTGTTGTTTCCAACACCAACAATGGGAAGTTTCAGGAATGTGGGACTTGAGACCTGAAACGACCTCCAAATTTTAAAGAAGCTAGCTCTTCTTTATCTCAAGTGTATAATGAGGAAAGGGATAGGAATTAAATAGAAACAAAAATGCAATGAATGAAAATATAACTATGGAGATACACCTGAATTTAATTTGACCCTTGATTCAAATCATAGTGAAGCTATCTTTAGGATTCAATTACATTAAAGAGCAAACAAGGCATGATCAATGTAAAAGATGGAAATAGATAGGATCAAAGGCTCACAACTTAGATGATTTTATAATAACATAGAAAATATCAACAAAGGCACAGAACTCAGTCTTCTTATTTATTTTCTAGTCACATAAAAGGTACAGAAACATGCACAATTATACAAACTTTCTAACTCAAGAAAATAGAACAAAGGTAAATGACATTACTGGGTACAGCAAGAAAGTCTAAAATTTATTGATAACAATCTCTTGTAGAAAATTCTCTATATCTTCTGATCTTCTCCTTGGTGATCTCTGCACCCATATTTATAGCATCAGACTAGCTCTAGATTTCCCGCACGTTCCCAATCCAACTGTCTAAATGAACTGGGAGTGTCTAACAAAAGATATTTCTTGGATCTGAAACATTTCGTCTCTCTGCAAGTTCATTGGATGAAATAGATACACAAGACACTTCCCACTATGAAACAGGCCAGGACACTTGGCAGTATCCACTTTTTCACTTAAAAACCATCTCATTATTTAGGTGACACTAGAAAATGACACTTGGCAGTTTCCATGGCACTTATAGAAGACACACAGCAGTTTTTGCATAACTTATACTCTTTACTATGTCTTTGCTCAGGAGTGTTCCATCTTTGACATCTGTCATAGTCCACTACTCCAAAACTTTAACAACTTACTTAAAATGTGACCCACAACACTTCTTATATGATAAAATTTAAAAAGGGAATGGGGACAGGTGGCGCTTTCCACATATTTTTAACAAATGACACGTGGCGGTCTCCACTTTCTTAAAGAGCTTTTAGACACTTTTTGAAAAACCTACAGAAAGTGACATGTGGCAGTCTCTATAGGGCTCTAGCTATACTATAGAAACATTCAGGTCTAATTTTAGATTCAAATAGACAATGACACTTGGCAGCTTCCACTGACTTTAAAAATAAAACCTGGGGCCCACCATAATCTTTACTCAATCAATGAAACAAAATGAATAAACTGTGGATGTCGACACTTGGTGGCTTCTGCTATTTTTAGAAAAACATATTGAAACCTTCTGTAGTTTCCACTTGACATCCTCTGTGCACACTGAGAAAACTTATCGAAAAAAGTCTTTAAAACTCATAATAAACTTGAAATGCGGATGCCGACACTTGGCACATTCCACTGAATTACTACGAGACACGTGGCACATTCCACACAACTTATATAAATTATAAAATGTGTCTCGGTTGATGACACTTGGCAGCTTCTGCTTGATTTTGATACTTACACAAATTTTAGGCAAAAATGAAACTCGCGCCCACGCTCTGTGTCAAAACTTCACTGCCTCAAAACTGAAATGTGTTGGAACAAAGCTTGGATCGCTCAACTGAAACTCAAAAAATAAAAAATGTAGAGTTTTTTATTCTAAAATTCTTGGTGACCCCAAGGACTTTTGAGCCTGCTAAAAAAGAATCCAAAGAATGTATTAAAAAAATGTGATAAAAATCACAACTTCAGTAAGGCTGTCTGATAAATAGACCACTCATCATCAGATAATCCCTGCTTATTTTAGAATTCATGGAAGGCTAAATCAAGGTTGATGATATCCTTGTGGGATTTTTAAAAAAAAATATGAACTGCATCCTTCAATTGAAATTCAAGCTGGGACATGGGCATCAAGACATCTTCCACTTCAGGCACTGATGAATCATCAGTTAATCCCTAAAAAATTGACTGATCACTTTGCCTGGCTAACAACAAAGGTTTAATTTCATCAACCATCAACACAGTGTTGCTATCAGAAAAAGGGGATGGAAGGCCCAATTTCACTAGATCTTCAATATGTTGCTTCATATCTTTGATTCCCTCTTTCACTACATCTAGAATCTCTTTGCATTTAATTGTTGCAGAGTTACAATTGAGAACTTCATTCACCCTTTTAGCAGCAATCATTCTATCACCAATCCTTGTTGCTAATAACATTCCATCAGTTGCATCATATACCTTTTGTAGCAGCATTTGAGAGTCAAACACTCTCAAAGAGATAGTGGACAAAGTGGCTTCAACTAAAGTCTCCACCTTTTTGCATAATTTCTATGCATTTAGAAGAAAGGTTAGAGAGGGTCTAAGCTGAGTAATCTCCTCAGAGATTCTTTTCTATATTGATGCATAAATCTCCTTAACCAGATTCAAAACCCCTGCACTCTTTAGCCTATTAGCCAACTCAAGTGTCAATTGTTTTGTTATTTGTCGCTCAGCTTGAAGTTGGGCCTGTATGGCAGCAGTATTGTTCTACTCATTCAACAGCTTTTGTTGAAGTTGAGTGACCTGTAACAGGGTTTCCTCACATTTTTCTATAATATTTCCTTTTCTCGCCTTAAGGATATCACTGTGTCTTTCACCTACATCAACCCTTATTTCAAAGAATCATTTTGGGCCTAAATATCCTAATGAATCTAAAAAGAAATAGTATCTTGCAACTGTTTATTAAGACTCTCTATTTCATTATTCTTGGTTTTGATCTCTGTAGTCAGACTGCTACAGTTTGCTTTCTCCTAAGCTAGATCAGCCTCCATCTTCTGTAGCTTCTTTGATACTTTCAAATAATCATTTGCTACTACAGAAGTGGATTCATTTAGCAGCTCAACCCTATCTTGTGGTCTAAAAAGGGACATATCTATAGCCACTACATTCATTATATAATCTTCGGGTTGCATCTGCTCATTTGGTTGGACTACATTAGGTGACAAATGGGTCACCATTAGTTGTTGGATTGAGTCAAAATGTGACCTCATATGTGGTGTAGCCAGGGCTTTATTATCTTTCATCCTCTTTTTCTCCATTCAAGCTTCCCTAGCCTTCTTATCAGCATCTGTTTGAATTTGGAAGGTAGAAGGAGAGGCAATGTGCCCACCCGCAAAAGGATAACCTTGTGGCAAGCCATATGGAATAGCCAAATGTTGGCTAGGGGAAATCTAAGGAGGTAATTTATTTGGGATAAAGGGGGGAAAATGAGGTAATGATGTGGCCTTAGTATGGATAGATGGGGCAAAATGAGAAATGGGCACAACAGAGGTGGCAGGGGATATTATTTGGCTCGATGAGATTGTCACCCCAATAAAGAAGAGAGAGATTGAGAAGAAGGAGAAACAACACTTACCTAAGGAGCAACTGAAGTACTCTGTGGTTGGTTTTGTGAGGGTTCTACCCCCTCCTCTGAATCAAGCTAAAACCTCAACGTCTTATGTTTCCTTGGGGTTTCTTCTTTTGGCTATGCTTCCTTCTCTTCAACATTTGTCACTGCTACTAGTGGTGAATATACAGAACTGGGAACCCCAAAGGATGACACTGACAGATAATCTTTTGGTGGTGAGGATACCAAACTCTTTTGTTTATCAATGGCATTAAAATATTGGGGCCAAATAGTTACAGTGATTGTAGTTGAGGTTTGCCTTGGGGTCTGCAATATTTGACTAGATTTTGCTCTGACTTCTGACTCTCCACCCTGTGTCTGCAAATTGCTTGTATTAGGGCTAGAGACAAGAGATAGATGACATTCATCCCATAGTTCCTCCCATTTCTCATCTGAATCCACATTTCCAAAAGAGTGAGTTGTCTGACAAATCTCTTGCCTATATTTCCAATAGGATTCTATTTTCTCAAGATTCCAATCTTTGTTCTTCAATGTCTCTCTTAAACTAGAAGTTATTCTAATTTAAGGATCAAAATCCTTTTTCTTAAAATAAAAGGTTTCTCATGGCTTGTCCTCTTGAAGGGGAAAATCCATCAATTCTACATAAAAATCAGGAATATCTTCCCTAAGATTTCTTCTATTTTCTCAAAAAGGATGGCCCTCATGCATAATTATGGCATCAACCTTATTATTCTTGACCCATGAAGTTATGAAACCATTTGGGTCATATCCCCATTTATCTTCAATTAGAAAGAGACCTAGGAAGGCTAGCTTTCTCAGCAACATGAGCTCAGCATCTCTAACCTCTAGGGCCAAGTTGTTTGTCACCCATGGAACATCATACATTTTCTGCTTTTTCTTCCCACTGCCATATTTATTATCCACCACAGACACTTGCATGATGACCTCTATGAATGCTAACCTAAAGGTCAAAATCTTAGGTAGTAACACTGGTTCTCCACTAAAACCATGGACTCTAATAATAGTATGATGGGATCCAAAAAAGTAGTCACAAGGAATAATGCAATTGGTCATAAGGCCTAAGACACTTGGAGTCAATCTATTTACAACTAGCTCTGGGCTTAGATGACAAAAATTAGGAGCAACAAAAAGTTCCCAAAATTTGTATGGGTTATTGGTTTTAGACAAGATATGTGTCCATGCAGACACAGGAATGGTCCTATGTAGACCGAAGCTTGGGTCATACATATTTAGATGCATGTGTTGGGAAAAGATGCCAGAATTTTGATACAACATAAGGTGAAACATATAAGAAGAATACCTAAAAATCCCTTTAGATTTGAACTGGGTGAGTTTTTTAACCATTGAATATGTAATCTACTCAGATAAATCAAGCCGATACTCCTGAGTCTTGTCAATAGTTTTCAATCTGAAGAGGATGGCCATTTATTCTTCATAGATAGTTATATCATCTTTCATTTCGAAAATGAATGCCATCATAGAAAGTGCCTCTTGGCTGGCCTATGCAAATTGTGCTCTTGATGCTGGCAGTACTGGCATAGTGGTATCATCTTCCCCTAGTTGTAATTCTGATTTCAAAAACCTCAATTGATGATTAACATTTTCCCATGTTTTTTGCATCTTGGCAATAGTGGGAAATGCAGCTATCTTGTCATGATATAGGGCCAACATGTTTCTGATAGCCTTTGGTGTAATTTACACAATGAATGGACTATTTTTTATGGTATTCTAGGGTGCATGAAACAATTTGGTGCATATTTCAACCAAGTCATGGCATGGATGCACACCTAGGACAATGAATTATGCTAGTTGGGAAGTCCATATCCTCATTGTGAATGTTTCATATTGTCCAACCTTGGCCCTCTGAAGACATCTTTGATGTGCTCCTTCTCTTAGAGCTTTGCTAGGCTTGTGAAGGATTGGGTCCATGATTCTGTCTAAAAAATATTTCACCTTTGTTGGGCCATTTGCATAACCAACTTCAAGGACTCTAGTCCGCGGATAGGTCTTTAAGGGTTGTGTAGGGGCCGAAGCATATGATTTGCTTGTGAGAAACTTATCAAGGGATTCATAAATCCTAGACCCTTGTTGTGAATATTGTGCTCCCTCCATATCTATATCTATACTTGGAAATAGTGAACTGTGGTAATAAGAATGGGGCTTTGAAATAGGGAAGGCACTTTCACTAAGTAGGTTTTGCTTATGAGGTGAAATTATAGGTAACATGGATTTTATAGCAGATGCAGGAATGTTTGAGACACTGTTAAGCTTTAACTCTTATTATGGGGTATTTAATGACCCATCAAGTCTTGAAAATGGCATTAAAACCAAATAACTGCTAGCAAATTTTATTGAATTTGCTTGGGACAATGAGTCAGACACGTCACAAAATGGCTGCGTAAGGTACTTTGGGAATGTTGGAGATTTGAGAAAGATTTAATGCGTCGAGATTTTTTTGAAACTTTTGAAAAAGACTCTGAGCCACAGCGACGTGTTCAAAGAACCCTTATTTAAAAGAAATAGTGCGAAAGAAAGATGAGAAAGCAAAGCAACAAGGAAAGGGAAACTATCTAACTATAATACATTAATCAGGTATCTTTGCCTCCCTCTTAGATCAAAGGAAAAAAATTGAAGTCTCCTTCATAGCGAGAAGAATTATGGTGCTAGACAAGTGGCTCAATGAGATGAAGCTCTGGTGACTTTCTCTTCTTGCATGCCACCTTGATTGGATTTCATCTGAGTGGATCAGAGTCAAACATGTTTTCAACATATACATACTCTTCTTGTTTTTGAAAACTTGTCGAATGTTGGTTCTTCATACTAGCATGTCTGTTCAAGAAATCGATGGCTATTGGCTCATCACCACAAGCCCTTTGATATACATCATTGATTGGATTATCTCCTTCTACCTCAAACTCAGGTTTCATTACATGGTCATCCTCCTTAATGACTTTAAAAATATCATCTTCAAATTCACTAACCTCTTGATTGGATAAGCCTGAAATCTTGCAGTAATTTTACATATTTATTTGAGTCTCAATGTTGTCTTGTCCATTTGTAACCAGCTCATAGCCTCTTTGAAGAATAGTATAACCTGCCTCAATGATTTCAAACAAGTCGTTCAAAACATGATCAAGGAAGTGTCCATGCTCCTCCATATCATCTTGCAAAGTGAGAAGAAAGTCAAAAATTATCTCTTCCTCATCAGAGATTAAGGCAAAAGCTTGTGACTTGTCTTCTTGTTCATCAAAGGGTGTACCTATGTTGATCTCCTTCTGATCTGCACTCATGAAATCTCCCTAACCAGCCATGAATTGAGCACAATCCTCCTCACTTGCTTCCTCCAAAAGAGGTTCCTTTTTGAGAAAGGATGAAGTGGAGAGATGATAGTTATACATGTGTGGGAGAGAAGGCAATCCTTGAGATAGAATTGAGTGATTCTACTCTTTCCATTTGGTGAACACTTCATCTGTATCAGATGTGGCTTGATAGCTCTCTTGGAGGGGTGTAGATGGGGTGTGTTCAAATGTAGGATCTTCTGCATGATCATCACCATGAGTAAGAGTAGCCTCAACCTTTTCAAGGCTTTGACCAAAACCTTTCTCCTCCTCCTTTCTCCCCCATGATTCCATTGTTTGCTTCCAACTCATGACCTTGGAATTAGAAATTTCCCTTGGGAAGAGGCATCAATTTTATCTTCTTCAAGGTCTCGTGCTAGTTCATGATTTTCCCTCTTCCAACTCAGAATCTAGAATTCATGTTGACAGACCTGAGGATTGGTAGAAGAGGTATCTTTTGGAATTTATTCACTTAAAATATTTGGGATTTTATGATCTCCATCAAATATGACATAAGTGCCCAGACCAGTAGAATCATAATTTCCATATGGGTCACTATGCATCATAGTCAATAACTGGTTATTTTCCTCTTCTTGGTCATGTTCAATCCAGGCACCTAACTCTTCAACAAAGACTCTTTCTTCCTTATTTAGCATAGCATGAGCTGCATCTAATTTTGAAGTTAGTTCATTGGTGATGTGATCATTAGATAGTGGCTCAGATAGTATTTTCATCTTTGAACCATATTTGGTTTTTAAGATGAGGTGAGACCAATCAAGTGACATATATCCTCCTATCTTGGTTGTAAAGTCTCTAGATAAACATAAACCAAATACAGGGGGTATATCTATGACTACCACATCTTGATTGACAATTATATTAGGACAAGTATATAATTGCAATGGGAGTTGTTTAATTCTCCCTATTGTTTGCACTGATTTGCCATCCAGCTGCATAACTCCTCTAGTAAGTGGCTCATACTTTATTTTTAAATCATCAGCTATTTGCTTAGGCATTACTGTAGTACTAGCTCCGGAGTCTATCATTGCATTATGCAACAGTTTCTTTCCAACTATCAAAGTCAAATAGAAGGGTTCTATTTTGGATTTACTTACCTTTGGTGCATTGTTCAAAAGGGTTGTTGTCTATAGAGGAATAGTGTTTTTGAGATTTTCTTTATCAGTAGTTCCTTCTTTGGTACCAATATGTTTAGGCACTGCTTGGCCTTGCAGAGCTTTTTGTAACAGTGTCTTTTGCTCAGGAATAGCTAATATGTCCCATATTGACACTTGTGCTAGAGTTCTCTTTAGTTGATCCACCACATTCACTAGTCCTAGTGTTTGGGTTCTTGGAAAGTAAGGGTACCTTACTTTTTCTTGAACTTGTCTAAAATTTACTTGGTTCTGCACTGGCTGAGGCATTTCTTGTCTAACAATTGTGTTTTGATGACCTTGAAATGGAGGATTCCCCATAACTTCATTATTTGTGACTTCAGGCTATTCCATCATCCTTCTCTTTGATCTGGTGTAGTAATCTGATTGTACTACTGACTTCTTAGAAGTAGAAGCTTCATTTAAGAACACTAACTCTTCATCTTCAACCCATAAAAACAAATAATGTTTATGGGCTATTTCTTATTCTTGTTGTAAGGACATCCCTTGCATCTGAGCCGTCATGACTGAATTTTGCATACCAGGGGATTAGTAGGCTTGAGTGTCAAAAGTACTTGCAAATTATCCATTCATTCTTCTTTGCTCTGCTACCTTTTGTTGTAGATTATCGATGGGACAATCTCTGGGCATATGAGCATTATTACAAGGGAAACACCAGGCATTGGTGACATCTACAAAATTATTCTTCCCTTAAACAATCTCTCTATTTATATTAGGGGGAACAGTTTGTAGGGGTGTAGGGACTGCAACTAATTGGTTTGCTGGCTAAGGGTTAGTTTGCCTTTGAGAACCCTGATACTGGTTTGGTTGTGGTGGAAATCTATTTCCTTGGTAGCCTTGATATTGGGGTTTAGGATAAAGAGTCTACTATTTTTTATGTTAATTAACTCATTATAAAATGTCCTTAAGATGTTCTTGATATCATCCATCTCAAATGACTGGGTAGGGGCAAGTTCTTTAGTAGATTTTTGAGGATATTTATACATAGACATAGGTGGGGCTATGGGATTGGGGGCTTCTTGAGGCAAAGGTAAGGTAATCTCTAGAAACATGGGCATGGGCAGCCTTGGGAGCAACTTTCCAGCATCTATTAAGTTATTTTCAGCTCTGACTACATAGTCATAAGCCTCTAGTAGAGTCTGACCTCCAAGTGACTAAATCATTAATAATATATCTGAATTTAAAGCTGTAAGATAAAATACTATAGCCATACCTGGTAATGGTCTTGTTGTAGCATGAATCATTTACCAAGTCATTTGAAATCTTGAATTGAAATCATTCATTGCTTCTTGTGGTGCCCTTTTTATAGTAATCAATTATTGCAACAAATAAGATTTATCACCCTTTTCTTCAAATATTTCAAAGAAAAGATCTCCAAGCTGATCCCATGTAGATATTATATTTGGGTTCAAAGATCTATACCATTCCAGAGCCTTCCCTTTAAAAGAAACTGCTAACAATCTTATAGCCACATTCTGTTGTGTGACCACATGTATAGCACATACATCAGACACATCCTGAAGATGCTCTTTAGGTATTTTGAAATCTTGCCCACTGAATTTGGGTAGAGCTTTCAGGGCATTTATTGGGATAGGATCCCAAGTGGCTGGTGGTATTGGGAGAATCAGAGGACTTCCAGTGTTCCAACTTGCATAGTTCCTTAGGGGTATAGGTGCTCCCATGTTTGCTCTTGGTATTGCTATAAACTGATTGACCCTTCTTCTTGGACTAGTTATCAATAGTGGTAAAAGAATACTTGGATTTATATCAGATTAAGATCTTGTTACTAGTCCATAGCTCTGAATCCTTGTATCTCTCTGGTTCATATGGTCTTGAAAGAAACTTCAAGATGGTGTCCCACCGGGCGTGCCAAAAATTGTTGATTCTTAGAATTATGTTGTTTCCAACACCAACAATGGGAAGTTTCAAGAATGTGGGACTTGGGACTTGAAATGACCTCCAAATTTTAAAGAAGTTGGTTCTTCTTTATCTCAAGTGTATAATGAGAAAAGGGATAGGAATTAAATAGAAACACAAATGTAACGAATGAAAATCTAACTATGGCAATGTGACTAAATTTAATTTGACCCTTAATTCTAAGCACAGTGAATCTATCTTTAGAATTCAATTACATTAAAGAGCAAACAAGGCATGCTCAATGTAAAATATGAAAATAGATAAGATCAAAGGCTCACAACTTAGACAATTTTACAATAACACAAAAAATATCAATAAAGGCACAAAACTCAGTCTTTTTATTTATTTTCTAGTCACATAAAAGGCACATAAACATGCACAGTTATACAAACTTTCTAACTCAACAAAATAGAACAAAGGCAAATGACATTACTGGCTACAGCAAGAAAGTCTAAATTTTTTTGATAACAATCTCTTGCAAAAATTTCTCTCTATCTTCTGATCTTCTCCTTGGTGATCTCTGCCACCATATTTATCGCATCAAACTAGCTCTAGATTTCCCACATGTTTCCAATCCAATTGTCTAACTAAACTCTAACTGAACTAGAAGTGTCTAACAAAAGATATTTCTTGGATCTGAAACGTTTCGTCTCTCTACAAGTTCATTAGCTGAAATAGATACACAAGACGCTTGCCACCATGAAATGGGTGAAGACACTTGGTAGTATCTGCTTTTTCACTTCAAAACCATCTCATTATTTAGGCGACACCAAAAAATGACATTTGGCAGCTTCTGCGGCACTTACATAAGACACACGGTACTTTCTGCATAACTTATACTCTTTACTGTGTCTTTGCTAAGGAGTGCTATGTCTTTGACATCTGTCACAGTCTGCTACTTTGAAACTTCAACAACTTACAGAAAATGTGACCCACAACACTTATTATTTGAGCAACTTTAAAAATGGAACAGGGACAAGTGGCACTTTTTGCATATTTTTAACAAGGGACATGTGGCGGTCTCCACTTTCTTAAAAATATTTTAGACACTTTTTGAAAAACTTACAAAAAGTGACACGTGGTAGTCTCTGCAAAGCTCTGGCTATACTTTAAAAACATTTGGGCCTCATTTTAGATTCAAATAGATAATGACACTTGGCGACTTCTGCTGAATTTAAAAATAAAACCTAGGGCCCACCACAGTCTTTACTCAATCAACAAAACAAAATGAAGAAATTGCAGATGTCGACACTTCTACTGCTTTTAGCTAGGGGCACATGGCGGCTTTCGCTATTTTTATAAAAACATATTGAAACCTTCTACAATTGCCACTTGGCGTCTTCCACGTGCACTGAGAAAACTTATTGAAAGAAGTCTTTGAAACTCATAAGAAACTTGAAACATGGATGCTGACACTTGGTGCATTCTACTAAATTACTACGAGACACATGGCACATTCCTCGCAACTTATAGAAATTATAAAATGTGTCTTGACTGATGACACTTGGCAGCTTCCGCTCGATTTTGATACTTAGACAAATTTTAGGCAAGAATGAAACTCGCACCCACGCTCTGTGTCAAAACTTCACTTCTTTGAAATCGAAATGTGCAAGGACAAAACTTGGAGCACTCAACTTAAACTCAAAAAATAAAAAATGTAGATTTTTTTACTCTACAGTAATAATGTCTCAATAATAATACAATGATACAAAGCTTCATAGAGCATGAGTCTCAATGAACTCAAGTGTTCATCAATAATCTCAAGTGTAGTCTTTAGTGTAGTAATGCTCACAGAGAAAGAGCATCATCCAATACTTTTCCATACCAACCACAAACCATTGATCCCCCACACTATCTCCCAACATGGGAATAACCTTCCCTTTATAGATAGGTTGATAATGATGATATGAGAATCTAGAGTGACAAACTAGAACCTATGTGCTGTAAGATATATGGTACATGATGTATACTATAAAAAAATTATTCTAACATGATATTATACATATATGTAAACTATATCAAAAACTTCAAATGATAATGTTTAATTATAAACATTACTTTGGTCAAAGTTTTTATATAGTTTTTGATCTTTGAGATTAATCATTTTCATACACATCATTCAATCATATTACTCCTCATCTTGCATTAATGACACTAATTAAGCAAGTGGAATTTTCCACACTACTTATTTAGGATCATTAATGCAAGATTTGGTTAATTATTTAATAATATAAAACCAATATATTGAAACAAGATATTCCTTAATAGTAGATATAAAATATGATAAGTATGTGAATATCAAATAAATTCATTTAATCCATCAAATGTAATAAAATTAATCATAAACCATCTAATTTATTACCAAATAACATACAAGTTCATATACAACCCATATAAATAACATACCACCCGAATAAGAAACATGTCAAAACATCTAATTACAGAATATAAATATGTAAAATATTATATCATCTATATTCATATATTAACAACAACATACTAATAATACATTACTAATCTCATTTTAATACACAACATTAAAATGACTAGCATTAAATATTAAATACCTCATACATTAATGTTTCCCAAAAATAGTCAAACACACTTAGAACTCAGCCAAATATACCCATATATATACATTTCATTTAACATGCAATGTTTATTATCCGAGTATGTATTTATATAAATATGATAAACTCACAGATTTGAACTAAATAAAAAAATCAACATGTATCCCATATATATTAAGTATATACTCAATTATTTGAAAACTAATTAAATCAACAACCAGAATAAATAGGCTTATTATACTTTATACTCCATTTAGATATTGTGTATAGTCAATTAATACTTTATTCATTACCATTTGTTCTTCATAATAAAGAGCAACTCAAACTAAAATACATGACCGAGTACTATGTCGCTATGGATAACATTTATGTTTTGTAAGGTAATGTACACTGTTATATACTAAAACTGAACCAACTATAATTAATTGACATTTATGGTTTAATTGACTCTCACTAATCAAATCTAAAAAACACATAGTTAAATACATAACTTAGCCAACTGCATTAAACAATTCCATCAAATCTAAAGTATAATGGATACTGTGAGATTTTATATATATTGTGTATAGTCAATTAATACTTTATTCATTACCATTCATTCTTTATAATAAAGAGCAACTCAAACTAAAATACATGACCGAGTACTATGTCGCTATGGATAACATTTATGTTTTGTAAGGTAATGTACACTGTTATATACTAAAACTGAACCAACTATAATTAATTGACATTTATGGTTTAATTGACTCTCACTAATCAAATCTAATAAACACATAGTTAAATACATAACTTAGCCAACTGCATTAAACAATTCCATCAAATCTAAAGTATAATGGATACTGTGAGATTATATATATATATATATATATATATCATAAGTATCAATACTTAATCGAATACAAAACCCTATCAAAGTTTGTGTAAGCATATAAATTCGAATGCTTATTTAAGTTACTTATAAGCATTGGGTGAAATCTATATTCAACTAGATATATAATTGATATAATAACAAAGTCCATAAACAATACGATGAAAGTAGTATAAATATAAAGGCTGAGTTAAATAGTTGTCAATGTATCCTAATTTTTCAATATAAATGTTTATTTAAGTCACTTATAAGCATTGGGTGAAATCTATATTCAACTAGATATATAATTGATATAGTAACAGAGTCCATAAACAATACGATGAAAGTAGTATAAATATAAAGGCTGAGTTAAATAGTTGTCAATGTATCCTAATTTTTCAATATAAAGAGATTTATATGCTTACACAAACTTTGATAGGGTTTTGTAGAAGTCATTAAACATTATTACTTCAAATGACAATGTCAATATAATGTAAAGTTAATAACTATACCTTCAACCAACTAGTCACCCCTGAATCAAACACTATGATGTTCACATAATCATTTAACAATGAAACTACCTATTTTGACTTTGCATAGAATCATGTTTATTGCTTAGGCACAAAGGCTTTATAACAATCATTAGTCAATAACATTAATGTCATAATTACCATGCCAAACTAATGTCATACATAAATGTTAATAAAAAACTATTAATTTGTAAATGACTTAATACAAGCTATTCAACTTATTATAAATGATAATAATAACCTTCTAAGCATTAGTAATAACTTGACAAACCAATCAAACAAATTAATATAATTTGTTTATTACTATAACAATGAATCCAAAACAAAACACTATTTATAAAGCACTCAACTATAGCCAGGATAATGGTAAATCACATTAAGTCATATACAGTTTCACTCATTCAACCAAGGAATAACATCATATGAGATAAGAAAGTGCAATAAATAGATTGGTACAATCACACAATTAAATATACATGATCATCAAACAACAAACAAGACCATAGCTTCAACATATTAGTAATCATATAAATGCAAATATCATAAAAGGCATACTACAACTATCTAAAATAAACACTGAACAAAACATTTTAATCTATTTGTGATGTGTGTATGGGTTTCCAAATTTTCTCTCTGTCATCCCTCAATGCATCCATCTACACCACCCTCTCTAATGATGCCCTCTCTCCACCACACTGTAAGGGATGGATTTATCTTGCATCCACCTCACAAAAAAGAAGGTAGTTATCCTGAAACATATAAAATCCATAAAATACTATTATATAAACTAACACACATGATCATCATGTACAAAATATGAAAGTATAGATAATTCAATAGTTAATCAATCATGTAAATTAAGAAACATATAACTATCTCATAACCAACATATGAAATAAAGCTTAATAAAAAATTAGTTAATCATATGATAACCATGAAAAACCATGGATCAAAAGGTTATTAGGCTTAGAGAGAGATCAAGATGTGATGGTAAGCCTAGTCCTAAGAGGTAAAACACCTTAGCAATAATGATTAGCCTCTAAAGATGAATCCTATAAAAATACCGATGCCGAGGAGAGAGGCAAGTGAATTCATGTGATAAGATGAATAATCCTAAGATAATGACATATGTTCAAGATATGGATACACTAGGAAGATAAATAAGGCTATGAGAAACTAACATTTTCTAGGCAAGGATAGATGCAGGGGAGAGATATATGATAATAAAAAGATAGATGATAAGTAAGTTGGGATGATATATGGATGTGATATGATGATCATAGCTCAACATGATTTAAAATATTCAACTGAATGGAAGGGGATGGCATAGGAATTGGTGGCCGAGCTACCTTTGGGCACTAAAACATGGACAAGTGTTGCCTATATAGTTTGAAAATACCTTAGGCCGATGTAGTTTTGATTGAGATATTAGATAGGGAGCAAGGTGATGGAAAATAATACCCTTAAAAATGATTAAAATGACTTTTAGTATGGAACTAGTTACTTAAAACATGATAAAAGGATGGATAAACAAACATGGGAGTTAGAATTAGTTATTTGGGTGGGAATTTAGGGTTAACATAGATGAAAAAGGGTGAAGGGGGAAAGAAATAGGGTTATGGGGGGTAAAATAAGTCATTTTTACTCTTGACTTTGGTAAATTTAGCTTTGGAACTAAGGACAATGAATCACATCCCATGTGCTTCCCACCAGAGAGAGAGAGAGAGAGAGAGAGAGAGAGAGAGAGAGAGAGAGAGAGAGAGAGAGAGAGAGAGAGAGAGAGAGAGAGAGAGAGAGAGAGAGAGAGAGAGAGAGAGAGAGAGAGATCAGTAAAGGTGGGATCGATGGTGAGTACCCCATCCTATCTTTTTATTTCATTCATTTATTGCATTTATTAGGGGCAAAATTGAATAATGAAACATTGTAATAGGGGGCATTGACCCAAGTTGTATTTTTGCACATGCAAGCTACGATAACACACTCTCTACCCATGGTCTTGCAAAACCACTTGTGCAAACTATGGTTTTGTATAACCATATCGAGTGAATTATGATATTACAATACTACATAAGGTGACTTGTGGTTTTGTGAAACCATAGTTGGGGATGTGAATTTTTAAAAAACAACAAAAAGTGATGCATGATTTTTCCAAAATTGGAAGTGAGGGTTAGGGACTTGGAGTAGTTTTAATGAAAGTTAGGGCTAAGACTTCGTTGGGTAAGGGGATGAAAGGGAAATATGTAGATGGGTAAGTAGGATGGGTTAGGGTATATATCTGGATAGGTAAGGTATAGGCTTGGATAGGTAAGGTATGGGTTTGGATAGGTAAGGTATGGGTTGGAAATAGTTAGGTTGAGATATAGTTTTGTACTGATTTAAGCACTAATAGGTTTTTTGGTACATGATGATTTAGGTGTGATGGTGTCTAGATTATGACGGCCATTGGTTTTGCATCTGAGTCTTGTAGATTATAAAGCGATAGAGATGATTGGATTATACTACATCACCATGATGCCATTTATTAGGATAGATCAAACAATTGTCATGATGTTGGTGGAGCGATGACATTCTAAGATGAGCACATTTCATTTCATCACAAAAGATATGACAGTGACTTTAGAGGACTTCTGACACATGTTTTGATTAACCATGAAAGGAGATGTGATCTACTAGAGGTCACAAGCAATGAGTGTGATGGTGCAATGACTATGTGGGAATCTACAGGTTGGAGTTCAAGATTCATGGATAGACATTGATAGGGCTTTCATGGATAGCTCCATTGATAGGTTGACCCTAGTATTTATGTCTCTTGTTACTAGCATATTATTGCTAGACAAATGTGGTTAGTGGTTTCATCTAGGTTTATGGGATGTAGTCCCATACATGGTACATGATTATCGAGTATTTTCATGGGGACCCATAGTATTGGGCCACTAGAGGGGTTTGAGAAGAATATAGAGGAATACGAAAGAAATAAAAATATTGTGAGATGAGAAGGAAATGGATAATGCAACAAAAGATAAATATTAAAAGTATTTATTATTTTAGAGATCTCTTCATCACTATCAATCAAATATTAATATATTGGTCTTTAATAAGCTCTTTTGGCTTGTGCATTAGAATGTAGATGGTTGGCTATCATTATTATTGGCTTGAATATTTGAAGCTTCTTCTTGATCAATAATATCATCATTATACATATTATATATATTCACATCTTTGATTAAAGAGTGAGTAATATTAGAAACATTTATATTATTTGAAATTTATTTTATTTTTCAAGCTTCACTGAAATATAGTAATAGGATTTTGAAACAATATGAAGCCATTTTTAGAGTAATTTATCACCATAAAGAAGGAATAAACACTATCAAATGAGTTATATTTTTATATTGTTTTGGGAATCAGATTAACTTAAGGTTTGAGATCAATTGAATTAAGTATAAAATAGAGCTAGAATTTTAATTATAAAAGCATTTAATACAAGTAAGAAATTTGACTAAATTAAAGTCTCTTACAATATTAAACAAACTCTAATTTAAAAAAATGTAAATCAATAAAATTTCATCAAAATTTAATATAAATAAATGAATTATAAATTATTAAGCATCTTAATACATACATTGATGATGATGATGAAGAAGAAGAATGCTTAATTAATTATCCAAATCAAACATCAAACTAAAGATGAACAATTGAGAAGCAAACCTTTAAAAAAAAATATTAAAAATATGTTCTCTAAATATGAACATGTAAATCCACCGTTAGATTTGTTAGAAAATCCATAATGAAATATGAGTTTAATTCGACAGATTATTCCAAGAGTGTTGGGAACACTTATATGTCAACAATTAGGAGGAGTATTGGGAATACTTTTGATAAATGAAAAACAATCTGATTAGTTAATTTTTTAGTTTTGTATATTTAGTTTTATTTTTCATTTTTTCATATTCAAGTCTTATAAATGTGATTTTTGTGTACTTTACAATATTTAATTTTATATGTTATAAAATTTACAATATTTAATTTTATATGTTATAAAATGTTAAGGAAAATAAATTGAATTTAAAAACATATGTTTAATAAAATATTATTGATTTATTAAGTTTTTATATATAAAAAATGGTAAAAAAATAATAAATTGTATAAAAAAATAAATTGAAAATGAAATAATCATTAAAGCTTACTCTCCATAAATATTTTATAATAAAATGCTATCTCATATAATTGTAAGTGTTCTAATAATTACTTAATGATCAAATGGAGTAGAAGACTTATAAATTTATAATTTATTTTTAAACTTAATTAAAAAATAATAATATCCATATTCACTTATAGATCAAAAACACATGATAAAATAAGGATGATCACAAAAAGAGGTAAAAAAATATTTAAAAAATTAAAAAACAAAGTTTATATTATTTAAATAAAATTATTAATTAAAAAATATATTAAATCCAATAAATTTATAAAATCATTATAAATATTTACAATAATATTTATATCATATTAAAAATATTTATTATTAATATGATTGTTATAAGCTATTTTTATGTTACTTGGTGTTTATGATCAATTCGACACCCTTTCTTACATTATTAAAAAACATGTTGACAAATAATTTTGTTGATCCTAACAAGGAACAACCGGGCCAAAAAATAATCAAAAATTTAGTCTACAAACGCGTGGTCATAATTTTGTTGATCAAATGTTAAACATGGACTATGTCCTAATTTTATATGTTTTAGAACAATCGTTCCTTGTAATTTTCAATGTATAACCATTCATAATACATGGGTTATTATATTATAAGAAGGTGGTATCTAAGAAAAGGTCTTTGGCTTATAAGATGAACCCATACATGGTATTGACTTTTATTTTTGAAACTTTTATTATTTTTATTAATAGTTATTAGTTTTTATATATCATTTTTATATTAATATTGATATAATTATTTTTGACAAAATATTGATATAATTATCTTTTACAAATTTTTCAAAATATTATTTATTAATGAAAACTATAATCTTATATGAATAATAATGGAATATTTTTAAACTATAATTTTATATGAATAATAATAGAATTTTTTATTCTTTTTCTTTGTTTTCTATTTTAACGGTTTTTTTTAAGTTTTTTTTAATTTATATATAATATTTTAATATATTTTATTTGAGTAATACCAAAAAAAAATTTATATTAAAAATAATTATAAATATTTAATTGTGTTTAATAAAATATAAAATATAATCAATTTCAAAATAATAAATAATTAAGAAAAGGTTTATAAATATAATTTACTTATAAATTATAAATAGTTGTTACATTTTGATACTAAAATTAGAGAATTTTTGTCAAGATAAAGAAAACATTGAAAAATTATCATGCTCTTATGATTTCCCTAGATTTATGAACCTAATTCTTTTGGCCTTGATAATTGTGGACTATGTTTTTTTAGATAAATGCAAGACATGTAAAAACTAGTTTGATCATTAGGAATTTTCTCTTCTTCCTTAAACTTTTATAGAGAAATTGAAGTTGTAAAGGATCAGAATTTTTTTTTAGTCATATGCGAAGGTCAAAAGGGTTTTAGAAAACCAATTACTTATCATAGAGGCATTATCTTAGTTAGTGGTAAAAACTATGTGTAATTATGAATGGGGGTAATTTAATTAAGAATTTTGGTAAAATATATTAATAAAAATAAGGTGTAGTGTAAAATAGGGTGGAAACCATGGTAAATTCATAAAATAAGGGGGTTTATTAATAATTTTTAGGTTTCATGTGTTTTGAAAATACTAGATAAAGTGACCTCTTCGTGTTATTTATTAGGCCCCTTAATGGTACATAATATCAAAATGATGTAAAAAAAATAGGCCAATTTTTCAGAGGCCATAACTTTTGACCCATATCTCCATTTGAGCTCTTCCATGTGTGAAAAAGACAATCTCGAAAAGTTCAATGATGTATTAAGATACTTCATTCACTTAGAGTTAATTTTTATATTTTTTGGAGGCCATGCGTAATAATTTGAGGGTCTGAAATTAACATTTAATGATTTTTAAAAAAAAATTATATTTTTAGAAATTATATATTTTTAGATTCAGACATCAAATTCAATTGAATTTATTCCCGTAGGCTAATTATAGTGTTTAGAGTATTTATAAATATTTTTAGAGCTGCATGTGATTGCATGTGAAACTTACTATATATAGCAGCTGCTAAAAATAGATTTTTTTTAGCTTCTAGTTTTTTCAAATTTTTGCATGTCAACTCTAAATTCTAAGTTGAGGCTTATTTAATCATGGTTTGAGTTAGTAATTATTTCAAATAATTTAATACGAATCAATTCTGAGTTATTATTTTAGATCTTGGTCTATTGGTAATTTTA
Source organism: Torreya grandis (assembly GCA_037957365.1). Classification (NCBI taxonomy): domain Eukaryota; kingdom Viridiplantae; phylum Streptophyta; class Pinopsida; order Cupressales; family Taxaceae; genus Torreya; species Torreya grandis. The sequence continues at coordinate 3,792,225 of JARHVA010000944.1, forward strand.
TTGTGTTTTGAAAATATTAGACAAAGTGATCCCTTCCTGTTACTTATTAGACCCCTTAATAGTACACATTGTCAAAATCAACGTAAAAAATAAATTATAATTCATCGAAGTAGTCCATTGCAACTGATCCAAAACTCAGAAGTTCTGGTTAATAAATATCTCAATAGCATAGAAATAACACAGTAACAATGAATTCTCTAAGAAGAGATGTAGTATTACTCAAGATCGCAATGCAAATATATGCTTATCTTTGGGAAGAGATGTCTATCTTCACATTTTGGGTTACCTCTTCATTTATACACATTTTGAAAGCATGGGGAGGATGTGGAAGGTCACAAATATCGATGGAGATTAAGTGGTTCAAATTCCAAGATTTAAAACAATACAGAATTTGAGTAATTACTATTTTTAGAAACTTACTATTTTTAGACTACACTACTAAAATTGAAATTTGAGGCACTTCCATTGGGTTTTCAAGGGTCAAAATTTATTGAGAAAATCTTTATTTCATATCATGACGTTCTCCTCATTCTTAGCTTTCCAACGATTCAAACGGCGAGTCAACTGGAGCTACGGTGCAAAAGTTATGGCTCCTGGAAGTTCCATCATCAATTGGGGTGGAACTGTCACCCGAATTGTCACCTAAATCGGTGCTCGAATCATTCCTCCCTCCTTGAAAAGCAATGGTCCCCATTTTTTTAATGTTCCCTGTCAGGTGTGGTAGTTGTTTCTTGATTTGATTCTCTATGAGCCACTCACCTTGATGGCTAAGCCGACCCCTTTTGACCACTCGATAAAGTGGAATAGAGCATCCTCTTGTTGTCTTCATCCAGGTATCCACAATCTGATCCTCTTCTACTGAAGCAAAAATCTATGGATCAAGCTCATCAATGTCTAGTTGTTTTGATACAACTAAAGTGTCCAATAGAGGTGGGTGATATGGTTTGAGGAGCTCCACATTGAATATTGGATGCAGACCAAGGTAGGCTAGTAGGTTCAACTCAAAATCATTTTCTACAACTCTTCTGGTGATGGTGTAGGGACCATATTACAGAGGCTGAATCTTTCTATGTGGGCCTGCAAGTCAATCCTTCTGAAGCCTCAACCAAACCTTGTCACCCACAACAAAATGGTGTGTAATCTTATGTTTGTCATGGCATTGCTTATACTTTTGATTCATCTTCTCCAGGATGTCATGAACTTGTTGCTGGATGTGTTGCATTTGTTCAATAAACTTTGTTGCTTTTTCTGCCTTAGATCTTCCATGAGGTGTGTATTCCATGGTGGAAAATGGAATAGCTATATCAATTGGTGCCATGGGTTAGAACCCAAAACATACCTGGAATGGACTATGCTTGGTCAAGTTATGCAGTGCCCGATTGTACCCATGTTGTATGAAAAGAAATCCCTCATCCCATGTGCGTGGAAGTTTCGAGTGATACATCTGAATCATGTGAATAATCAAGCGGTTTACCACCTCTGTTTGACCATCAGTCTATGGATGGAAGGCTGTGGACTTCATTAGCTTAGTATCCATCATCTTCCATAGAGTGGATGAAAATATGCTCAGGAACCTGCTATCTCGATATGAGACAATGGACTTGGGGAGACCAAAATGGAGCCATACATGACTAAAATATAGTTGAGTAGTTTTCTCAACAGATATATTTTTCTTACAAGTAATCATGATAGCCATTTTTGAAAAATGATCAACTACCACAAAAATATAGTCCTTACCATGTTTTGAAGTGGGCAAACCTGAGAGAAAATCCATTGAGATAGATTCCCAAGGCCTGGTTGGTTCTGGAAATGGCGTGTACAATCCTTTATTCTTATTTGCTGGCTTGGCTATCGCACATGGGGTGCAAGATTTGAGATATCTTTCCACATCCTTTCACATATGGGGCCAGTAGAAGTGTTTTTTAAGAACTACCAATGTCTTTTCAATACCCACGTGTCTAGATGTCTTACTGAAGTGTGCTTCCCATATCATCTTTTTTTGCTCTATAACTGGAACACAGATATGCCCCATATGACAGAGGACATTATCTTGCAAATAGAAATCAAAAACATGTTTACCTTTTTGAAGTGCTTGATATGTATCAGCAAAGGTAGGATCCACTTCATATAGAGCACCCCAAGTGGCAGTCTCATTCCGCACAAGTCAAGAACTGTTGTGAGTGTAGTAATTGGTGGGCGGCTCAGACAATCTGTAGCTGTATTTGACCTCCCCTTTTTGTGTTTGATTATTAGGTGGAATTGCTGAAGATATGTGGCCCACTTTTGGTGCCTCTCATTTCATAGTTTTCTCTACATCTGGATGAATTCCAATGGTCTGTGGTCAGTGTGTATGACTATTTTTTTCCCTAAGATGTAGTGTTTCCATTGTTTTCAGGATTGCACAATGGCATAGAGCTCCTTATCATATGTTGGATATTTCCTGACTATATCAGTGAAAGTTGCACTGTGATATGCAATAGGATGGCCATGTTGCATGATGACAGCTCCCATGGCATATTCAGATGCATCTATCATCAACTCAAAAGGTTGATGCAAATCTAGCAAGGCAAGAACAAAGTCTAAGCAAAGTCTGTTCTTAAAATTCTCAAATGCCCTTTGTTGTATTTCACCCCACTGAAATGTAGCTTTAGCTCCTCCTTTAGTCCCTTGGGTTAGTGACCAAGTAACATGTGAAAATCCAAGAACAAACATGTGGTAGAAATTTACAAGACCCAAAAAACTGTGAAGCTCTGTGAGGGTCCTTGGTGTGGGCCATTCTCGAATAAGCCAAATCTTTTTTGTATCAACATGGACCCCTTCCTCATTCACAACATACCTAAGGTACTGAATTGTTATCATCCCAAATGTGCATTTGTCAAGATTTGCATACAACTTGTGCTCCTGAAGAGTTTGAAGCACCTTATGAACATGTTTCAAATGTTCTTCCCATGTTCTGTTATAGATGAGTATGTCATCTAAGTAGACAACCACAAATGAGTTGGTGAAGGGTCATAGGATGTCATCCATCATCCTCATGAAGGTTGCAGGTGCATTAGTTAAGCCAAAAGGCATAACCAACCATTCAAAGAGCCCCTCCTTAGATTTGAATGCAGTCTTCCAGACATCAGTGTTATCGATGGGAATTCGGTGATAACCATATTTGAGATCAATTTTGGTGAATAACTTCACACCATGGAGCTAGTCCAGTAGGTCATCAATCCTGGGGAGAGGATAGCGATTCTTCACAGATATTTTATTCGGGGCTTGGTAGTCAATGCAAAGCCTCCATGTTGCATCTTTCTTCAGTGCTAAGACAATTAGGCTACCACAGGGTGAAGATCTTGGCCTGATGTGACCCTTTTGGATTAATTCTTGAATCTATCTTTTTATCTCATCATTCTCTAAAACTGATTTGCGATACACAATATTGTTAGGCAAAGGAGATCCTGGGATCAAATCGATAGAATGTTTTACCTGGCAATGCAGTGGAAATCCTATGGGTGACTTGAATAAGTTATCATATTCTCCTATGATTCATCTTATCTGCTTCTATTGTTGTGTTGATTGTGTAGTCAGGACTGCAACATCGACCTTCTTGGATTTCTGTGGTTTGACCACCATGAAAACAAATTGCTTTGTTTTCTCCACCAATCTCTTGCATTGCTTAGCACTGATCAGGGAGACAGATGTGGGAGGTGGTACATCTGGTACCCTATAGCACCGTGTTCCAAGAGTGAGGGTGATCCTTCAGGTTCATGATTCATAGATGCCATATCGCTCATACATGAATGGCTGACCAAGGAGTACATCACAAACATCTAGATTGACCACAACACACAATAATTCATCTTGGAATGGTTTTATAGCATATGAAAGAATACACTGATGGGTGACACGAAGGTCTCTCCCTAGGCTCAACCATCCAATACTGTAGGGCTTTGGATGAGGCTTCATGGATAGATTTAGACTTTTCACAACTTTAGCAAAAATTAAATTCTTTTGACTCCCACTATCAAGAATGAAATGCAAAGGCTTACCTTTTACCCATAATTTGGAGTGAAATAATCTTTCCTTGTCATCTGGTCTTTCCTCATAGGTCTGTTATGAAGTGACAATGGTGTTAGGCTTAGCATCTACAATTTATTCTTCCTCCTCTTCGACTGTGGGTTGTGTGTGAGGTAGAGTAGTAGATGTTGAGTATTGTGACTTAGAAAGTAGTGACTTGATGGCTCGACATTCTTCTTTGGAGTGAGTTCTATTTTTGTGGTAATCACACCATTTTCTAGCCTTCCTCTTCTGGGATTTCTTATCTTAAAACTCCTTTTGCTTCTAATTTTGGCCTCATGTTTGACCTTCCTTGTCACTTTTACATTTTGAGGTTTGACTCTTCGTATTCTTTCTGCCATGCTTTTGTTCAATCTTCACTACGAATTTCTATGCCACACCAAGGGTTTCCAAATTGAAGAGTTCCATTTCCCCCCATATGTACCATTGTAGTCCACCACGATATTTTAGAGTCTTATGTTTCTCACTTTCTTGAATGCCCAATCTTGCAGAAAAAGAATGAAAAGTGTCTGTGTAATCTTGAATAGATTGGTCCTTACCTTGGTGAAGTTGTTGCCACTATATGTACAAATCATCATATGCTCCAATGGGATAGTATTCTTCTTTCACCACTTCCACAAAATCATCCCAGGTAGGTTCCACCTCAAGGCCGATGTCATCTGTACTGAACCTCTTTTTGTACACTTCCCACCAGTTTTTCATAGGCAATGATGATGTCAAAAGAGAAAAAGTAATCTTTTCTCCATCGGTGAACTTATTTATAGAGAAGTAGGAAGATAGTTGATCCAATTAATTTTCTACTGCATTAGCATTGATTTTGCCTTCAAATGTAGGAATATAAAAATTTACCTAAACCTTGAAGGGTGTTGGGGCATTGAAAGGATGTTCCCTGGATGAGGAGCTAGGAACTGGAGCCGCAGAGCCAGGATTTCTCATCAAAAGTGTTTGAATAATTTGGGAAAATTATTGTAGAATCTGCGCTTGTTGTTGTTGGAGGGATTCATTCACCATTTCCTTGAAAGGATTAGATGTCTCAGTGTCATCCACCATTTGAAGTCATTTAGAGTGAACATGTGAAAAATTTGGAAGATCTGTTGTTTCCCACCCAAGCTTCTTGTAGCTTGACCTCGTCCTCAGGATCATACACTATCAAGACAAACCACTCTGATACCACTGATCCAAAACTTAGAAGTTTTAGTTAATAAATATCTCAATAGCATAGAAATAACATAGTAATAATGAATTCTCTGAGAAGATATGTAGTATTACTCAAGATCACAATACAAATATATGCTTATCTCTGGGAAGAGATGTATGTCTTCACATTTCGGGTTACCTCTTCATTTATAAATATTTTGAAAGCATGGGGAGGATGTGGAAGGTCACCAATATCGAGGGAGATTAAGTGGTTTGACTTCCAAGATTTAAAACAATACAGAATTCAAGGAATTATTATTTTTAGAAACTTACTATTTTTAGACTGCACTACTAAAATTGAAATTTTAGGCACTTTCGTTAAATTTTTGAGGATAAGACTTCATCAAAAAAAATTTGATGCCATCTCACGACGTTCTCCTCATTCTTAGCTTTCCAACAGTTCAAACGGCGAGTCAATTGGAACTACGGTGCAAAAGTTATGACTCCTAGAAGTTCTGTCATCAATTAAAATCGAACTGTCATCCAAATTGTCACCTAAATTAGTGCCCAGATCAGCAACATATATGAATCATTATCATGATATTTAATACTATAATAATGTTATCTAAATACATGTTCTCTTATAAAATGCAACCACAATAAATATTTAATAGTCTTCATATTTTTTTAGATTATTGAAAATATTACTTTATATATTTATATTAATTGTTCAATATCTTAAATGTATTAATGTTCTATTCACTTGAATTCAAATTAAAATTCTATTGATATCTAGAAAACAAAATAAAAATATCACAAGATGAGACCACCAACCCCTTAAAGACCTTAACATGTAAATTAGACCTAAACCCCCAAAAATGTATGGTATACATTTATAATGAAACCACTAAAACCAATTGAATAAAAAAATGAAAGATAACTTCTTTATATAAAGTAAACATATTTATTTCATATGTCAAGCATAAGTTGTGTTTGGTGTCATTGTGGTGGTCCTTCAAATTGTATATGAATTAATTATTAGATAGAGTGGTTGAAATTTGGGGTTGCAATTCAATCCAACATTACTCGTTGTTTAAGCTTGTATGGTTGGGTATTTTTACAGAGATAAAAAGGGGGAGGGAGAATAAGGGAGGGAGAATTGACAGAGAATATGTCAATAAATTTTAATTTAAATTAATAATTGAAAAATATAAAGTATTATAGAATTATATATATTTTTAATATTAATAAATTTATTGGAGTTATTTTCAGATGTTTGTATAATTTCATTTTGATGTGTATGTATGTACATATATATTATTAACTCTTCATTTTGATTTTATATGGAGTCTCATCGTAAAATTAATAGAGAGAAAATAGAATAAAATGTTCTTATAAAACTTTCGTAGAAAAAGTTAATGCTCTTGTGAAACATGAAAAGACATTTACATATGGATAAGTTTTGAAAAGAAATTTGGGTGAAATTTATAAAATGAAAATGAAACTAATATACCTAATTTTTGGAGATGTGATGATATTCTTGTGAAGTCAAATTCTTGTGAATCTACAATAAATCTTACATGTATTTATGATAAATCAAAACTAAAAGTATGTAATAACTTAATATGATGTGATAAATTTAATTTTATATTAAAAATTTAAACTTCTGGAGTTTAAAAACCTATTAGAAGAGCATGAATCATAAGTTAAAAGGATTTATAAGAATGTCATTTGAAATAGATTTTTTAAGTAATTTGCTTTACCGAAAAAAGGAGTTTTTTAAAATTGTATGTTATTAATTGTTTCCATTTTGAGATGGAAATGAAGTAGAAGAAATAGGTTGAACTTAAGTGGTAGTGAAATTGTCAGACGTAAAAAAATGTTAAAAATTGTGGATGGGAATGTTTATGTTGGTATTGAGTAGGAAGTAGACATTAATGAATTTTGAGAGACGGAAAAAAAATATATAAAATGTTGAGAAGAAAATTGAGATTTTTTAAAGAAAAATAGAGGTAATTGGTAGATTTTGAGAGGAAATTAAGAAAATTTTTAGAGGAGATTAAGAAATTTTTAAAATAATTTAATGGTTTTGAGAAGAATATAAGTGAGGTTAATAAGAAATTGGAAACTAAATAAGTGTATTTTGGGATGAATGGGAAATATTAAAATAAATATATTTTAAATTATTTATTATTATTATAGGGATTTTTTTAAGGCTGTTGGTCAAAATATTTCATAGATTTGGAATTAATAATTTTTTTTTTGGGAGCATATCAGGGTGTGGTTAGTTGGTTATAATTATTATTGGCTTTGAATATTTGAAACTACTTCTTGATAAAAATTATCATCATGATATATATCATACACATTGACATCTTTGTCTAAAGAAATAATAATTTTAGAAACATTAATGCCATTAGAATATAGTTAATAAAATTGAAAAATTATCAAGACAATAAAATTATCAATAGATTAAGATCTAAAACAATAATTTAGAATTTATTTGTATTGAATGAATTAAAATAATTATAAATGCAAACCATGATTAAATAATACTCAACTTGCATTTAGAGTTGATATGTAAAAATTTTAAAAAATTAAAATCTAAAAAAACTTTTATTTTTAGCAACGATTATTTATAGTAAGTTTCGCATGCAAGCATGCACGGCTTTAAAAATATCCCTAAATAATCTAAAAAATATAATTAGCCTATGAGATGAAATTTAATTGAATTTGACATCTGGTTCTAAAAATATATAATTTATAAAAATAGAAAATTCGCCAAGAAATTTTTAAACATTAATTTCAGACCCTTAGATGATCACATATGACCTTCAGAAAATATCAAAATCAACTCTAAGAGGATAGAATAGTTTAGAACATAATATTTTTTTTTGAGATGGTTGTTTTGGCATGTGGAAGAGCTCAAATGGAGCTACTGTTCAAAAGTTATGGCCTCTGGAAGGTTGGCCTATTTTTTCTGCATCATTCTCCTATGGTTGAAAACAACTCAACTCTTACAAGTTGGCCTAATTGTACTGCTACCATTTTTTCTTTTCAATATTCTTCATATCCCATTCTATAATCTAAGTGTTATCTTCTTGCTATAATCCTTCCCACTATACCAAATATCTATTATAATTCTCTTGCTTTGTGCTCATTGTCTTCATATCCAAAACTTCCACTATCTTTTCTTTCTTTTTTGGAACCTATTGCTCCCTATTTACTTCTTCATCTTCATCACCTTCATCATCCTATCCATAGAATTCATATAAATTTGAAACATTAAATACCTGAGATATATCAAAATTCTATGGTAAACTCACCTCATAAGCATTATCATTGATTTTCTTCACAATTTTACATGGTCCAATTTTTTTGTTCTTTAAATTGTTGTCTTTTGAAAATATTTCTTTCATCAAGTAAACTATTACCAACTATCCTTCTTCAAATACCTTTGATCTTATTCTATCATCTGATGCTATTTTATATTTCTTGTTAGTTTCTTGCAACTTTCTTCTTACTCCTTACAACTATTGTATATGCTTTGCAAATGATTCTGTATCATCACTAATTTGATCTATAATTAGAAATTATACCAAATCTAAAATACCCATAGGATTTATCCCATGTACAATTTAAAATATTGATTTTCTTATTTATCTATTCACTAAACTATTATATGCAAACTCAACTTGTGTTAAATCTAAGTCCCATTGTTTGGGCTTATCTTCTACTATGCATCTCAACAAATTTCCCAAGATCCTATTCATAACTTCTATCTGTTCTTATATTTGTAGGGAAATGCACTACTGAATTGTATCTTAGTACGCATATTATTCCACAAAGTCCTCTAGAAATTATTTAAAAATTTCATGTCTCGATCTAAAGTAATAGTTTTTGGAACACCTTACAATCTCACAATATCCTTAAAAATAATTCTGCAACTCTACTGGTATCATTGGTTTTCTTACATACAATGAAATGAACCATTTTAAAAAATCTATCTACAACAATGAAAATTGAATCATTACCTCTCTACGTGTTCGACAATCCCAACACAAAGTCCATACTCAAATTTGTCCATGGTCCTCTTGAAACCAGTAATGACATGTATAGTTTAGTATTTTGTACATGTCCTTTAGCCACCTAACATATTCTACACCTTGAAACAAAGCTTGTCACATCTCTCTTCATCTTTGGCCAAAAATATTTTTTCTCCACCAGATCTATTGTCTTCATCTTACCAAAATGTCTAGCCAAACCATAACTATGTAATTATCTTATTATATTTTCTCGTACAGACCCAAATAGAATGCATAATTGTTTCCCTTTGAATAGACAACCTTTCTATATAATATACTCATCATGAATAATATTTGTCCTGTTAATAGATTTGTACACTGTTCAATTACCTTGCCAAAATATGGATTGATATCATATAATTATTTGATATCTTCAAATCCAACTACTTCACTCAGCATAGTAGTTAATAATTATACTCTCCTACTCAAGGCATCAACTACCTAGTTCTATTTCATTATTTATGTTCAACATAAAAGTATGCCCCTACAAAAAGGAAACCAAATTTACATGCCTACTATTCAACTTCTTTTGTGTATTCACATAATTCAAAGCCTCATGATCTATAAATATTATAAACTCTTTAGGCACCAAGTAATGCCTCCAATGTTTTAATGCTTGTACAATTACATAAAGTTCAATATTATAGGTAGATTACTTTGTTCTTACCTCATTCAATTTCTAACTGAAATATGATATCGAACTTTTTTTTTGACTCATCGCATTACCAATTCCCATAAATGAAGCATCACAATCAACCTCAAACACTTTGTTAAAATTAGATAATATTTGAATTGGTCTTTCTACAATCTTATTATCCAAAAATTCAAAGCTTTTTGTAGTTGTTCTAGTCCATGCGAATTCTTTCCCTCTCATGCAATCTATTATTGGTACCACAATACTACTAATTTTTTTAATAATTTTTTTGTAAAAAATTTCTAAACCATGAAAAATTCTTATCTCTATAATGCTTTTTAGAATAGGCCACTCAACAATTATCTTTATCTTTTCTTCATCTATTTTCACACCATCTACTGAAACTATAAATCCAAAAAATTTCAAATTGTTCTTCATAAACTTGAACTTCAAATTTGCATACAACTTTTCTTTTCCTAACAAATCCATTGCCATTCTCAAATGTTGTAAGTGTTATTCTTTAGTCTTATTGAATATCAAAATATCATCAAAATACACAACCACAAACTTAACAATGTATTCTCATAGCATTGTATTCATCACCCTTGTAAATGTGCTAGGTATATTAGATAATTCGAATGGCATCACCATCCACTCATATAAGCCATCCCTAGTCTTGAATGTAGTTTTACACTCATTTTATTTACGAATATGAATATGATAATAACCACTCTTTCTATTAATCTTGGTAAAATATTTTGCTCCTATAAGCACATTCATCATATCATCTAAACGAGGTATATGAAACATATACTTTATTGTAATTTTGTTAATTGCTCTACTATCCACACAAATTATCCATTCTCCATCTTTCTTTGGAGTCAACAATGCTGGGGTTACTCATGGACTCATACTCTTCCTTATCACCTTCTTTCTTAGTAATTCAATAACCTATTTATTTAATTATGCATGTTCTATTGAACTCATCCTATAAGTTGTTTGATTGGGTAGAGCTGATCCTAGAATCAAATCAATGTGATACTGAATATCTTTGTTTGATGGTAAACCATCTAGTAACTGATCAAGCATAACATCTACATATTATTTCAACATTTTTGGTAATTATGTTCATATTAACACCATTTTTTATGTCTTCATTATTTGCTACTAATATATAACAACTTACCACTTTCATATCTTGGATAAATTCTTTAGTAGAGAGCATGATTTTTGCCTTCTCTTCCTCTTTAAGAAGTAACAAAACTACCTTTTTACCATATTTATAAAAAGTGTGTGTGTTCTTTTCTCCATCATGAATTAATTTCCTATCAAATTACCATGATCTTCCTAGTAACACATGTCATGCATCCATCAGAATAACATTACACCATATTTCATCATTATAACTTTTTCCTATAGAAAAGTTGATTAATCACCTTTTATTTACTGTAACTTCATTCCCTTTCTTAAACCATGAAATTTAATAAATATTAGGATGTTTTTCGCATTACAAATTTAGTTTTTCTATCATTTCTTTAGAAACTATATTTTCACAACTACTTCCATCTATAATTACTTTGCCTACCTTTCCACCCAAACTACATCTTGTTCAAAAAATATTTGATCATAGCCATGCATCACCACCTTATTTATTCTGCACTTGTTCTTTCCTTGGAGCGATCATGGTTATTCTCATCATGAGATTCTCTTTAACATCTGCTGGTGCAACTTCAATGTTTTGCTCTTCTATTTGAGCCTTAACTAGATTTATTCTTGAGCGATATTCTTACCTCCATTATTGGTATTAATAGTGTGGACACTCAAATATTTTGTGCCCTTCTTATCCACATCTATAACAGACGTAAGATCTATGCTAATTCAAAAGCCATATTCTAGCACCACCGTAACCTCATTCTCTCTAAAATCTTCTTCATCTTTATTGGTATTAAAGCCCTTGCCTATTATCATCTTGCCTTTTTTCACCACATGATGATTCATCTCTATGGTTATTAGATCCACCTCTAGTGGAACCCACCTCATCACCTATTTTGGAGGGTATCTGCCTCTTGTTGGACCAAGAAACATTCTTATAAAATTCTATCTATTTTGTTTTTTCTTCTTCCTTCAAAGCTAATTGAGAAGCCTTCTCCATACAAAGTATTCTATGCATGCTTAATTCATCTTGAATAGAAAATTTCAAATGATTTACATACCTTGAAGACATCTAATCTTATTTTTCATCATGCTCCACTCGTATGGAAAGATTATAAAATTTACTTGTATACTCTTGTATACTGTTATCTTTTTATCTCAAATTTTGAAATCTTCTATATAGGGTTTGTGCATAATCTATAGGAAAAAAATTTCTCCCTCAGCTTCTTCTCCATATTTTTATATGAATTAATATTCTCTTTACCTTTTCTCTATCTCTCTTTTTATAGGTGATCCCACCAAATGAATACATGACCTTTCAATTTTGTGTATGCAAACTTTACCTTCTTATTTTCTCTCATAGTCTTCCACTTGAATAACTTTTTCATGCTACTCATCCAATCTATCAACTCCTCTGGTTTTAAACCTCCTTCATAATATAAAACATTGACTTTGAATCCTTTATTTATTCCTTCTAAATCTCGAACCATCCTCTCTTCCATCAATGATGGTTATTCTTACTATTCTTCTTCTTGTTGAATTTTTCATCATGATATGTGTGTCCCTCAGCTTCATCACCATCTTGTCTTCTTCCTTGATTGGTGATAACCTCAATTAATTGTTAAAATTGTCTCTACAACTCTTGTATAGTCCAGTTCATCTGTGAAATACCTCCTCATCCTCTTGCCGTTCTTTAATCTTCTAAGATTTAAACTTGCTCTGATACTAGATAATAAAACTGAAAAAAACTATCAAGATAATAAAATTACCAATCGACCAAGATATAAAATAATAAATTAGAATTGATTCATATTGAATGAATTGAAATAATTACAAACCCAAACCATGCTAAAATAAGCCTCTACTCAAAATTTAGAGTTCACATGTAAAAGTTCAAAAAAAAATCTAAAAGAAAACATCTATTTTTAACATTCGTTATTTATAGTAAGTTTTACATACAAGCATGCATAGCTTTAAACATATTCCTAAATACTCTAAACACTATAATTAGCCTATGAGACACAATTCAACTAAAGTTAACTTGCAATTCTAAAAATATATAATTTTTAAAAATAAAAAATTCTCAAAAAAATTATTAAATGTTAATTTCAGACCCTTAAATGATCACATATGGCCTCTAAAAAATATTGAAATCAGCTCTAAGCAAATAGAGTGACTTAAGAAATCATCAAACTTTTTGAGACAGTCATTTTGGTGCATGGAATAGCTCAAACAAAACTATGGATCAAAATTTATGACCTTCAAAAGATTGACCTATTTTTTTTGCATCAATATTTTCATTTCAATCCTAACTTAGATATAACAATAGGTTTTTAAGTAATATATAACAATATTTTTTTGAGTAATATGAGGTTTTTTTTTTAATAATCTATCACTTCTTCTAATTAAACTTCTTTATATTTATAATTTCTATATTATAAATCAAACATGAGTAAACATATTATATAAGTATATTAAAGTTTTATGAAATTTTATAAATTATATTAACTTAAGGTCTCAGATTAAAAAAATTAAAAGTAAAATAAAATTAAGGTTTTATATCTATGAGAATGCTTTGTAATTAATTAGGTAGAAGATATAAATAATTTAAGATCTTGCAAAATATGATGCATAATCTACATCTACTCTTAGGAGATATAAGATATAATATAATGCAAGGTTACTACATATATGAAATAACAAATTTAAAATAATTAAGGATCACCATACATGAATAAATATAAAAATAATGTAGTTAATAATTCTTAATTAATTATCTAAATTAATTATGAAAATATAAATATGATTAGTAAGTATATTTTAAGAAATCATTATCTAAGACTTCTCAAAAATTTAACTTCTTGTCTGATTTGAAGTTGTTTTGAGCAGTTTTAAGCAAACTTATGACAAGTGCCAAGAGAAGCAATAGTTCTTATAGTAGATGAAAAAAACTAAAAATTAATTTTTAGATTTTTTTTAAAGTTTGAATTTTCATTTTTCAACTTTAATTTTTTGCATTACGATTTTCATGCACATAAAATATATATGATTATTTTATGTCTTAGAGTGTTAAGGAAAAAAATAGATTTATGAGTCTATGTTTAATAAGATATTATTATGAAGGCTTACTGTTGATTAGGTCAGAGATTACATTTGGACTTAAGCTATTGATTATGAAGGCTTATTATTTTTTTTCTCAAAGTTAATTTGGTACTGAATACTTGACCAAAAACTACAGTCTCCTCAGGGAAAAGAAAGACTTTTCTTGGTAGAAAGATTTCATCTCCAAAAACCTCACATTGTTGGTTGTAGACGAAAAGTGGGCCACTGACAGTGAGGATTTTTTCTCTTCTTCTAAAACTCCTGCTTCCCCTGCCTCAAACAAGGATCCTAATGGCTCGTTACACTCTAAAGATGAATTTTTGGTTGATATTATCTCTCTAAGGATTGATGTGTCAATCCTAGCTCCCTCCTCAAAGGAGATCTCAGTATTGGACTCACCCAAGGTAGATTCTATTCAAGGGACAACAACGGAAGACAAATCCCAGCTCTGTGCCCCAGCTGCAGATGTCCCTTTAGGCATTCAGTCTGAAAACAAGAAAGGTTGGACAGTGGTTCAAAAGAAGCAAAAAGGAAGAAAAGCAAAGGTCCAACCTTCTTGTATGTCTCTCCATTCAGGGGGACCCCATAATAACGTTTTGAATATCAGTGAAAATGAGGTTAGGTCCCCTTGATAAGTTTGGTGAAAAATTTACAAATTTTTCTTGGTAAGTGTGTTTTTCAATTTGTTTTTTGTGAAAGTTCCTGATTGTGTGTAGATCTTGTCGCCCTTTTTACTACTGCTAAAAGAGGAATCCCATTAAAACTTTAATGCTTGATCTTTAGTTCCCTTCACTGTATAAAGCTATTCAAAACCTATTTTTACCAAATCTAATAAAAAATAAGATACCACTAATTTGTGAGACCTTAGTGAGAAAAGCAATATCAAAAACTACAAAATTATAAAAAGAAAATAACTTTAAATTAAAAATTATATAATATAGATAATCCTTAATCTTGTTGTTAAAAATTCTCTATAATAAAATATTGACTTCCTTAATTAAATGACTATTTAATGATAAAATAAAATATAACATTTATATATTTGTAAATAATATTTAAATATAAATAAAAAAATATTAACACCCATATTTACTTTTGATGATTAAGATTTAAAAATGAAGAAATGAAAATTAATGACGAATGAGGAAAGGATGTTTAATCTCTTATAATTATTTTATTAGTATTAATGATTTGATGGACGTAGTTCACATTTTAAAAAATAAAAAATGAAAGGGGAACAGATTATATTTTTTTTTAATTTTTTTTTCAGTTATATTATTAATAAATAAAGATGTTTATAAGCTTTCTTTCGTCTCATATTACTAACGAATAAAAGATGTTTAAATTTTTATTAGTATTAATGATTTGAATAGGTTTAGTTTAATTTTATTTTTAAATTGGAAAATGTACATTTATTAATAAAATAAGATATAATGTATTGTTAATCATACAAAAAAGATGGATAGTAAAGTAACACTCTAAAAGTATATCTAAATCAAGTTAAAATAAATTTTAACAAGAGAATATAGTTCATAAAAGATCATTATATGCTAAAAAAATTAAGGTTGAATTAATTTAAGTGTATATCAATTTAAAAAAGGATAAATAAAAGCACAAACAACAAAGAATAAATTGTGGTAGGTAAACACAGTGGTACAGGATTTTGAGTGTTTTTTCTCCACTCTCTTTGAGAAAGAGGGTCTTCATCAATTGACGTGAGATTCCAATCATCAAAGTGTTGGTTATCTTCAGTAACATCTTGCCACTTACTTGAAAAATCCTATTTAAAGGGTGAAATGGTAAGACCCAGTCATAAAAACTTGTTCTGTGGAGGAGGACCTCAACCTTCCCTCCTCACCCTAACATTTCTAATAGCCTTATCAAATTTGTAGCATAAATATAGCCAATGAAAATGAGTAAAAATGCTCTTCCAATTCTTAAACCATCGATAACTTAATTCAAATTTAATTTATAAAATTTTATTAAAAAAAAAAATTGAGAATTAAATTTCTAATTTATTTTATTTTTTTATTTTTGAGCTATACATACATAAATACATTATTTCATTAATTATATGTTCACTCACTTATAATTTTTCAAAATAATGTAATTATTGTTTGAAATATTAGTTTTTGGTGCTTTCATATTAAAGTTTATATTGACCATCTAAGACATTTAAATGTTGGATTGTGCACTTTGATCATTTTTGCTTGTTTATAGAATTGCATTCATTCACAATTCCATTGTTATTGGGTGGGAATAAACTAGGAGAGAAAAGACATGATATGATTAGATAATTAGATAAAACTGATAATTAGTTAGTATATATATTTTAAATATAAAAAAAATAATTTGAAATTTTAATTTTGAAGTATGTATTTTATAAGTTTTATATGTAGTTTTAACTTGATTATATAATTATGTTAGATTTGAAAAGAAAAAAAGAAAAAATAGTTTTCAATTGTATATTTACGATATATTTTTTTGATCGATTTTTTCAAAATAATAATAATAAAAATTTATACTATTTAATAAAATAGATATTATATTTAACATTCAAATTACCTTATAATAATTAAATAAATATTAAATTTATATATTTTAATGAATTATGAACATTTCACAAACATTATAATCTATCATTACTTTTATATATTATAATAAAATATATTTATTAATTTAATATATTTTTTTAATTTAAAAAAATAAAATCATTCAAGAAAACACAATTATACGAACTTGGGCTTAAAATGTACAACCATGTAGCATGAGAAAAAAAAAAGGGGGAAATATTAAACTGCTGCTACCTTGGAAAATAAATTTATTACCACATTAAAGAAATTCTGCCATTTTTCAATCTTTGTTCTGCGTACATAATAAGTGCGCAACTCCTGAACATACCGAGTTTTCGTAACCAAAACAGTTGATTTGTGTGATTGGGAACGATTTTTTTTGGTGGGTATTTTTCACTCTTTGTTCTGCGAATATAATGAGTGCTCAATTTCTAAAACTTATTATTTTTGTAACAAAAAAAATTGATGCCAATTGATGGGTGTTATTGGGAAGGAAAAAATTTTACCGTTTTTCAATTTTCATTTAATGAATGTTTAACTTTTAAACTTATAATTTTCCTCACAAAACCAATTGATGAGTGTCATTGGGAATGATAAAATAAATTTAAAAATATTGATTTTATTAATTTAAAAATATTCAAAAATTTACTTTAAATATCTGTGAATCAGATAATATTTAAAATAGATTTATCCACATAAAATCTAAATTACAAATAATCCAATATACATAGTCCTTTGGATTAAAAGGGTTTTAAAGATAATTTAACATTTAAAATTTAAAATAAAAAAAATTATGCAAAAATTAGATTAAGTAATTGATAGAAGCTTTAAAATTTTCTTTCATAAAAAAATTAGATAATGGCTTGCGCTCGCGCTCCTCCCACCTTAATAGGTCTCTTGCCCAGTGCACAAACTGTAGCGATGGCTGTCGAGAATGGTCTGTAGGCCCCCAAGAATGTTTTTGTTGGTGCACGCGTTTCCGCCTGCTCCGTTAGCGAATGCCCCGACCTAACCCTTCTATCGGATGCACCTGTTTAGGACACTGGGTAGGTTTCAAACGGTGCTCTTGTTGCTCCGATGGATCTGCTGGGAGCGGTCGTTATCTCTAGCCGTCGCTTCTCCCAACTGCCCCCAACGGTCAGCATCTTTGATTTGCTCCTTTTGTTGGAAAGAAGACCTCGACAGGTCATGCAGAGCCAAGCCGTAGATGGGATGTCATGATAATGGAGGCAGAGGTCAGAGTGGAGTTTGGCTGCAGGGCCACTTTTTTTTTTTTTTGTTGATGTGGTCTCCGGTAGGTTAGCTCTGAGAACTGATCCTAAACTTCTAACCCCTACATCTATTGACTCAGTGGTAACTTTTGACAAAGAAGAAACTAGGGTTGTTCTCAAATTAAAAAAATATTTTTCTACTAAGGGTATCATCTGCAGATTTGTGAGTCTCTGGCCAAAGCTCCAAGATCTTAACCGCTGGATCTTGAAGCAATGGAAACCCCTACTCTCATGCAAACTTTATGTTTAATCTTCTGTTAAAAGCTTCTTTATTATTATTTTTCATGATATTGAGGATAAGGATAAGATTGTGTTCTAACCCTAGAGCATAAATCACCATCCCTTGCTCATGAAACGATGGTCCCCTACCTTCAATCCCCTCACTGAACCTTTGCATATAAATCATGTCTAGGTTCATTTGCCCAATCTTTCACTTTAGTTTTGGATGGAATCTAGCCTGGAGGCTATTGATAAATCTTTGAGTGGGTTTCTGGGAATGCACCCAGATACCAATAGTTTCTCTCTCACTACATTTGCTAGGATCTTGGTGAACATTGATACCTCTAAAAACCTTCCAGAAAAAATCACTTTGCAAGTTGGAAACTGCACTTAGTCTCAATCTATTGACTACAAAGGTTTATTGTTTTATTGTTGTAGTTATTTTGGCACTGGGCATTTGACTAAAAACTACATCCAACCCACACTGAGCCAACACCATGGGCTATCTATAGGGCATGGACACACAGGGGCATTCCATCTCACTCTTGTTCGATAGCCCTAGATAGATAGGGGAGATAAATAGATGGGGTTGGAAGATAGAGAGATAGGGCCCTAGGGGGCCTTCAGCTCTCATTATTCAAAACATCCGGTCAACATTACCCCCACGTCCTCAGAAAAAATAAAGATTCTTCTTGGTGGAAAGATTTTATCCCAAAAAATCTCACGGTGCTAGCTAGAGACAAAGAGTGGGCTACTGATAGTGATGATGTAGCGTTGTCTTTTGAAGCCCCTACTTCTCTTCCTTCAAACAATGATCCCCAAAGCTCATCACACTCCGAAGAAGAACTGTTGGTCTATTTAATCTCTCCAAGGAAGGTTGTGTGAATTCCAATTGCCTCCTCAAAGGCCATCCCAGATCTTGATTCTTCTAGGGTAGATACTATTCTAGGGACAACAGTGGAAGGCAATTCTTAGCCCTGCGTCCCAGTTGAGGAACCCTTATCAACACTTCATGCTGAGAGCAAGGAAGGATGGTCAGTGGTTCAAAAAAAAGAGAAAAGGAAGAAAAGCAATGACACAACCTTCCTTTATGTCTCTCTGTTCAGGGGGACCCTGTGATATTATTCTGAAAATCAACGAAGATAGAGTTAGGGCCCTAGAATAAGTTCGACAAAAACTTCATGTAAGTTTTTTGGAAAGTTTTTGTTTCAATTTATTTTTAGTGGAAGTTCCTATAGTGTAGAGATCTTTTTGCCCGTTTCTTTGCCTTTGGCAGAGGTGTCCCATTCAAGCTTTAACGTTTTATCTTTATTTTTCTCCTTTGTGTAAGGCTATAAAACCTTTCAAAACCTATGTTTTAACCTATTTAATAAAAAAATGCAAACAAAAAATTTAATCATATTTTAAGACTAATAATATATGATAAAAACAAATATAAAACTAATATGATAATTTTAATATATTTATTTAAAAAATATTGAAATGTATTAATTTTGTAGATGGTTTTAATCTAACTAAATTATTATATTGATAAAAAATAGTACACAATAATTCTCCAAAAAATTATTCTACTCAATCTTATAAATTATTTATATATATAAATAAAATATTAAATTTACAAAAATATTTTTAAAAATATATAAACTCCAAACTCCAATCTATTTCAAGATAAGAATTTTTTAAATAAGAAAAAACAATCTTAAAACAATTAAATAGACGTCAAATTCATCAAATTTATCTATGCTCCATCATATTTATTAATATGTTAAAAAATTACACTTCTGCCACTCATATCTATCACTTAATTATGGTAATCAAGTAGCGTATGGAAATCCTCGCCCAGCCGGGCTTTAAGAGTTCTTTGTTGATACTATCAGGGAGTTCTTGTTCTTGTGGCCATAAAAATAATAATTTAATGTGAAAACGCGTGGTCAATAACACGCTCTTGATCATTTTGGTCAAATGTTCAACCGAATAAGCCCTAGTCCAACATGGCGTATGTTTTGGATGTAGCTAGCTTTGGTTGGGAAGAATCAAAGTCTTGTTTAATTTTTCTTAATTGTTATTCCTTGTAAAATACAAAGTCAAACAATTGATAATATCCCATATATATATATATCTTGGGTTATTATATTATACGAAGGTAGTATCCAAGAAAAGGTCTTTGGTTTATTGGATGGATATACACATGGTATTGACTTCTCCTTTTGAACCTAAGGTTAACAGTTTATTAGTTCTTTTAAACGTTATTTGTTTTAATATTTATGGTTTATATGTAATTATCATCCGGGGGTTACATTTGTATGTTGATCAAAATGTGATTTAAAAAGGAAAAATTTTGATTTCACATGAATAAAAATGGAAAGTGTAGACTTTGTTTAGAGTGTTATAGTAGGGTTCACTTTAGTGGCGAATATTCGTTAATTTATGAATATTCAGTTTTGAGAAAATTAAATTTGGCGAGTTTTTAGGGTGTAGCAGTTGATTCTTTCACTTAAAATTTTAGGATTTCATTTTTTTTAGGGATTGGCTCGCCAATGATTTATAATATTTATTCCATTATCCATACAATTCACCATATATATATAGTACAACTACATATGTTTCCACTCTCAGAGGTCACAATCTTACCATCGAAGTATCTTTCATTAACAGATTGTGAAGATCTTGAGAGTTGAGGCCGCACTCCACCGCTCGACTGCTTTTAGACTTTCAGTAATCAACCTTTGTCAAAATGATGTCGCACAAAGGAAATTCAACACTCGATGGAACAGTGCCACATGAAGGTAGACTGCCACTAGATGACACCATGTTGAACGATGGTAATTTACCACTTGGTGGTATTATGATGCACGGCAAAAAATTGCCGCCTAGTTGCAAGGTGTTGCACGATGACAACTTACCGCTGGACAACAATGTGATGAGTGATGGCAACTTGTCACTCGATGGTAATGTGCTACGCGATGGCAATGTGCCACGTGATGGCAAAGTGCCACAAGGTGGTACCTTGCCACCTGATAACACTATATTGCACAGCTACAGGTTGACGTCCGATGATGGTGGGAAAGTTGGCTACAATAAACTGCCTGGCAACAAAGCTGTGGCGTTAGGAGGTAATAGCAAGGGTAAAGCACCAAAACAAATACCAAAAAAATACAACATCATGTCTTATTTTAGAAATCCATGAAAGAGGGCTACACAAATAGCAAACACTTTGAATATAGGTAATTCTGAAATTTATTTTAAAAATATCAGTTTAATTTTTTTTACTATAGAATAATTACAAAACCATTTCAATGCAAAAATAGACATGGATATTGACACTATTTCATTTGAAAGGATTAATCTCAATAACTTCTCATCACCTAAAGATTTTATTGATGAAATACCACCCCTAGAAGATACACCTATGGGCATTTTAGTAGAACACATTCCTCTGGGCACTTCACAAGAAACATGAAGTTCTTTTTAGACACCTAATTTTGTTAAAAATTCCACTCAAAAAAGTTGACGGAGGAAGAGAAGTACATAGACAATAGGAAGCTATTTTGAAGTTGACTGGGTTGCAAAATTTTTATTTATAGAACTTGTAGAAGTGAAAAAAGGTAATGAGCCTCCAACAGAATGTAGATGTACAATTTATAGTTGGAAACTTGGAAAAGATCACAAAATACAACTTAAATTGGATGTAATTGAGAAGCATTGTGGGAAAATATACATATCCGTCAAGCAC
This sequence comes from Torreya grandis, assembly GCA_037957365.1. Lineage (NCBI taxonomy): Eukaryota > Viridiplantae > Streptophyta > Pinopsida > Cupressales > Taxaceae > Torreya > Torreya grandis. Next base: position 3,814,196 of record JARHVA010000944.1, read on the forward strand.
CTAGATGGACAGATAACAAGAAGTCACATATGCAAAAACATATGGCATCAAAACCATTGAATCTGCCCCTTAAAACATGGATGGACTAGGTACCTTTGCTTCCTTCACAATAAAAACAACAGACACCACCACCATCACAACCAATACTATTACGTAAGAAAACTTGTTTTCTCCTACCATTTTTATTAATAACAAAGTGAACACTTTAGCCCTAGGAAAGAGGAGATGTGTGTTGCTCTGAGATCTCCAAAACTACTATATGTAGACATCTAATTCCTATCACTATTGTGCTAAAATTGTCAATCTCAGCCCTGACAGGGGACGCATGGGTTAAGCGATGGAGTTAGCATGAGGCATGGGGAGAATGAAAGGGGCTCGGCCCTGGAAAATCGCAAGGGAAAGTAAGCAAAATGAAAAGAAATAAATGGGAGGCACAAAATAAAGAAAGAAAGGAGATATGAAGGCATGAGATGGACAATAGAAAAACAATTTAAAAGGCTAGGCGTCAATTAGGGAAGAGAGAGAGAGAGAGACTTGGTAGAAAGATGAACATGGGAGGTTGTTGCTCAAGTTTTGGGTGTTCTACCTGGTAAGTCCATTTAAGATAGGACACTGATTATTTTAATAGGAAAAATAATGGCTACTGAATTGGACTCCATAGAATTTTTTTTCCCCTTTTTATTTGAATTGGTAAGGATGGGTCAAATTTATTAATTGTTGTCTTACGCATTGGTTTGGATATGATCTTAACCCCCAATTACTTAACAAGTACTATGTTTCAATTTCACATATAAAGGCCACTATATGACAAAACTATACTTGTTGGCATGCCTAAATTCACTATGTGTAGAACAATTGATGAATCCTCTCTTTTGTGGAATGTCACAAGTATCTAGATGGTTGGTTACCTTACAAATTCAAATGAATGGTTTAAATTATTTTAAAACCCATATTTTGATCCCAGGGATTCTAGATGTTGGGTTTCTCTAATTGATTGTTGTACCATGTTCCCTAGTTGCATGTTTAAAGACATTGCTTATGAAATAACTAGGAGAAATGACTTGGATTATATTTAAATCCTTGAAAAAGATTATTCCTATGTCATTATTATGTTCAAATTAAATAATGTGATCTGGGTCCTTAAAATATTAAAGGAAAACTCTTTCAGTTCTAGTTATATTCCCTATAATGAAAATGAATCTAACTTAGGATTAGTCTACACTTTCTAGCTATCGTACAATTGTCCATAGATAATTATTATCAGTATCAAACTAGAGCAACTTGGAGCTACATTTAGCTTAAGGCAAAATTTGTAGGTGGTCATTATATTTTTGTTTTAGGCAATCGATATAAATTGTCCTTGTCAAGTATGTGGGCAAAGTACTGCTATTGACATATACACATGTATACTTTCTTCATTATGGAAAATTTACCCAATACTTTAAGGTTTTAAAGAGTTGTATTATTGGCAATCAATGAGTTCTTGAATTGTATGATTTTCTATTTAGGTTCCAATTTTTGAACTAGATATATGTGTGCATTAATTATGTGGTTCTTGGGAGTGGATCCCTAGTGTTTAAATATTTTCTCTTAGATAAGCCTCTTGGGTTGAGTATTAGACCTTGGAAAAACCTCTCGATCTTATGAGTTAGGTTCTTAAACCCTAGGTTGTGATGGTAAATCATCCTCTATGAAATTCAAGGTATGTTTTGGGCAATACTTAGGCCAATGGCTAGCTGCATGTTATGGTTTTATATTACTACATTTTTTACTTTGTCCTTGTTGACATGTTTTATAAGGCTATGTTGGTGGGTCAGTACTATATGTATACCTCTTACCTCACCCAAGTACCTAGTTTCCAAAACCCTCCACTAAGTTGATGGTTTGGGTGGTAAGGGCCACTGATAGAGTGCTCATAGGGATAGTTTTGAGGGGTGTCCCTCTTGCAATTATCATCCTTCCCTGTTGTTTCACCTGGACTCCTTTAGTAGCTAGTCTTTCACCCGTACCTATTGACATATGATGTTGTAGTTATGGATATCAGATGTTTACCTATATTATGCTGTGGCATCATCTTATTATATTATACAGTTTTGTAATATTAATTATGTTGTACAAAGGACATTACTTTTTTGATGTAGACTTGGAAGACATCTTGAGGGTACTTTTTTGATTATTATGTACTTAACCAACTGTATTTAGTTCTTTGGTGTGACTCTATTTTAGGATCTAATTTCCATGGAATTGATAGTGTAATTATAATGCATTATGTTATACTATTGTATGTACTTGAGCAAGATATACACTTGTTGATCCTGGGTAGGCACAAAATGGTAAATAACTCATTCATGGAACAATTGAACTATAGTACCTTTAATCTTAAATTTTATTGATGATATGATGGCGTTGCCTTATGATGTGTTGGAAATGTTCAAAGGTTTTAATTTCTTATGGGAGTTGTGTATAGTCTTTATAGGTTTTATGAGGAGCATTACCTGATGACATTCCTATGACTTGAATTGCCTATTTAACATATGGATCTATCTCTTGGTTATGACATTAGTATGTTGATAGCTAAATGATAATATGAGATGTTGTTATTTTGGAACATATTTAGTAAAGGGTTAGTCTTCAAATTTAATTCAATAGGCCTAGACAAGTATACAACCAATGTGTGGTTAAATACACATTCCTTGATGTTACCTTATTATGACATGTTAAGATGTTTCATAAGTGCATGGGTTCACTCTTATAATCCTAGATGAAAACAAGATGTTCCAAATAGTTACTAGTAGTCTCTTGGTGATTCAAAGCAATATGATTTCATTATTATGTTATAACAATGAATATTATTAGTCGTAATATCATTGTATGTGGGCTTACTTCTATTTCTTTAAGAATGAAGTGAGCTAGATTAATGATCTTCTTATGTAGGTTTTACTGTGGATTATAGATCACACTATTGATAGTGTTACAATATTTAGATTTATGTCGTGTTTATAAAAGTATAGAAATTTAGATGTTATAATGCAACTACTGGTTAATGGAAGTAGTCTATTCTATCATTAATGCCTATATGGGAATGGATAATTGTTGGTTATGTTAAATGTTTGAGTGATTAAAATGAAAGTTTATCCTAGTCTTGGAATTCTTGCTATACCTGGTATGTGCATTAAAGTAATGGATGGTTCCAAAATTGGGATAAGGATTTAATGATCTGTGTAAATCTTATGACTACACCTGGTTATATGATTAAATAACCCACCTTGATAATGAGATACTAATTCATAATCCTTCTTAATGAAGACACAAGCTATTGTCTGAGGCTAATTAAGCAACAAACTCTTGCGTAGTCATATGCATGCTAATTGAATGGAATAAACACCTATGTTTAATTAATAACATGGTAGGATAACTAAAGGATAATTAAGTAACATCTAGGTGTGAGAACCATTTGGTTGGCCTATGGGATAGTGATCCTGAAGCATGATAGGTGATCCTGCAGCATGATGGGTGATCCTATAGTAGGAGAGGTAATTATATTCCAAGACTAATTATATGCTTATTCATTAGGATGATCACATGTGTGATGTCATCCACCTTGAGTTCAATATTTTATATCTCATCTAGTTTAAATAGTATTATTATTCTACATGGAGTTATATCCTATGTGTGTGGCTTCCATACATTAAGGAAGCAAGGCGTCATGTTTTCTAAAGAACTTTGGCTCATGATAAGGTGATCTATGAGGGTAGGACTTGGAGTAGTCCTCATTTGGGTGTTTTCCCAAAGGGGTTTTGGATCCTTTAGCATATGTCGTGTTGCATTTAGAAGTGGGTTAGAGATATCCACTAGCTGATCTCACAAGTGATAAGACTTGTTAAGCAAGTTAGTAAGATGGACCCTTGTGTTCGATCATTTGGAGCCCATGCTTAGGTTTTACAATTCCATATTATGTTATTTTCTTACTTATAAAATGGCTAACTAGACACTTTTGGATGTGCATAAATCAATTTTTGTTGTTTAGAGCCTTATCCTTCTGGAATGATCGAGATGTTGGTTATGGGTTGCTTGTATTTCTATAGAGTTGTTGAGATGCATTGCACTTCAATAATTTTATGCGGAAGAAAATTTTGTTGTTCTATTGTGAGCTTTGATAAATGTCTTCAAAAAAAATTATGGGATTGTTTTAGATATTGAATAGGAAATATATAAAGAGAATGTTTAATAAGATATTATGCTAATTTTTCTCTCATATAAGAGAAATAAAAATATTCTAGATGCAAGGGAAAGGATAATTTTAAAAAAGTGTCCCAAGATTGTTTTGTGTATGATTCACAAATATAACATAGGTAAGAAAGATATATTATATGGATCCCACCAAATGTTGGGTTCGTTAACATATTTTTTAATAAGTGCCTCATGAGATAATCATAGGCTAGTTAATGTAGGATGTTTTGTTGTTTTTCATTAAATAAAATTTTTATATGGGTGTTCTTTTTATTCCTTGAGCTACTAAATGAGGTAGAATCCATCAAAATGTTGGAAGGAATTAAAATTGCGTTAAATGTTTTTAGGCTATCATTTTTATGGGGATTCAATGGTCATCACTAATGGTATGGTAAATGATACTGATCCAAATTGGAATATGAATAATATCCTCTATGGAACGAGGGAACTTGCTTGAATATTTAATTTGATATCATTTAAGGATTTCCTTTGAAAATGTAATAAAGTTTCATAAATCTTAGCAAATGCAAAGATTGATCAAGAACCTTTATCCTCAATGTTTGGAAGTAAATCAAGTGATCGGTTTAGTTTTCAGTAGATTCTAGATTCTAATGGGAAAAAGTAAACTACCTTGAATCTATGTTTTGCTTTAGAAGGAGCGTTTGTAGTTGCAATGGATTTTATATAGCCTACACACTTCTTTCCCAATCATGTATGGTTGGGATCGAGGAATCCTATGTGTTTTGATAGTTATTCTACATGATTTATAAAATATATGGATTCAATGGATATGGTGTATATTTTCTTTGGTCAAAGGGATTTTTTTTGGTATAAGATATTTTTTAAGCCCTTTCACGGATTGTAATAAGTTCTTTATATCATTTTTTTAAATGAAAGGAATGGGTGAGGGACTTTATAACTCTCTTTTATTCATTTAAAAAAATGATTTATTAAATATAAAATAATGAATTTTAAATAAGTTTTATTCATAAATTATTAGTAATTATTAAATAAAAAAGTATATTTCAACATTTATCAATTTATTGATGATGTTTTTTATGTAAGTAGAAATTTTGAGATCAATATTTTAGAAGTCAACATGAATAAATATGTTGGTATTATTCCAAGTAATTAAAAGTTTCAAAATAAATCAAGTTTCAAGACTAGAAGTAATGGTCATGAGTTCATCCATAAAAATGATGCTAATAAGGTGGTCAATAATAGAAAAATCATATAAGATGTTTGTGTTGTAAACCTTATAAAATAAGCTTAATTAATTTAAAAGGTTAAGCAAAAGCTCACAAAATATCTTGAAGAAGTTACTTCAATGCAATATAATTATTTTACCACTAAAAAGACATTTAATATGTCAAAACTATTGTCTAAATATTTTTATACTTATAATTTACATTTACTTAAATTAAATTTTAAAAATAAATGTATCAATTTTAAACATAAACTACACAATTTCATCTATTTGTGTCTTTAAGTCACAAAAATATAAATAATAAAAATGAAATTTCAACCTTAAAGTCACATTTAATGTCAGATGTGTGACTTTAGTTTGATACTAAG